>JAJJMA010137791.1:0-26156 GCA_023529015.1 Papaver nudicaule
ACTTATGATCTGGATTTGGAGGTTCCGTAACCATGAATACATTGCTGCCATGTTGCTGCTGCCGCTGTTGTTGTCATGTTGCTGCTGCCGCTGTTGCTGCCATGTTGCTGCTACCGCTGTTGCTACTGTTGTTGCTCTGCTGCTGTTGGCGCTGTCGCTGCCATGCTGCTGTTGCTACTATTGTTGCTCTTCCGCCGACTCAAATAAATGGGTGTAGGTGCATATAATTGCTTGGTGCGTCAAACCCAAGGGAATATTCAAATGATTGGATGGGTAAAGAGTGTTGTGACAAATTTATTTCCGCTGTCCA
Source organism: Papaver nudicaule (assembly GCA_023529015.1). NCBI lineage: Eukaryota > Viridiplantae > Streptophyta > Magnoliopsida > Ranunculales > Papaveraceae > Papaver > Papaver nudicaule. The sequence goes on from JAJJMA010137791.1 coordinate 311, forward strand.
AATATAATCATCTCAGCGAAACCGTCGACTTATATTGCTCAAGGTTGCTTCCAGTCAACCAAGTAACCAACCAGGAGCATAAGGAAAAGGTACAGGCAATGATTTCCTGGTTCGCCGAAAAGTACATCAAGGAGCCTCGGATAATTTGTTGTAGCAAACTCAATGTCGCTGAGACCAAACTAACCATCACGCTGAGCTACTAGTCAGGAACACAGGCACTTGCTATATTGTGTAACGAAGTACGATGAGGAATATCGAACGTCGCTGAAGTCCGATACTTTGCTAACTCAGCCCAAAGTCTGATAGTCACTGTCGCCGACAACACTCATGCAATCTACTAAGTACCAGTAGCTCGCCGTCACTCCTTCACCTTGCTAAGGCCAAGTCGTCTGATTGTCGTAAAGGGAAAGCAGCAAGGAGATATCTGAACACACAAGGCAGGAAAGGGCACGAGCAGGAGCGTAAACTGCCTCATTTAAAAGGGAATGTGCCTATACCTTTATCCTTTTCGCTTTCAAAGAATTCTCTTGATTTAACCCCATAAAAATTATCCTGCACGTATATCGTTGTTTCCATACGTTGACTATTGCATTGATACTTATGCTTGTTAGTTTGACTATTTAAATTTGCTGCATATGATACAAACCAGTAAATTAGGAGTAGCTTTTAGAATCTTCCATCACATTCTTCCATCACATCCATATAATGCTAGCCCATCTTTTGCGCTAACTCTATGCTGAATAGTTTAAATGTGCGGTATTTCTATAGTCACAGATTCCCTCACTTGGTGGGATATCTATGAAAAGTTGTAACATGATAATAACATGTGTATAAAAAGGTTGCACGTGCTAAAGTTAGTTCTATACTATTTTTAACCTGGTACATTGTTCACAGCCGCTCAACATATCTAGCTCACTGTCTAAAACTAATCCGCCAAAGTTTGTCCTTTAATATTCAACATTTCTGACTTATTATTGAAAGTCCCAGGTACTTAATAAGCTATACGGCGAAATATGAGCGGGAACCCGGAAGACGCTGAACTTTGGCTCCAAGCAATGGAATACTTCTTCCGCCGACTCAAACAGAATGATAAGCATTTCCTACCATTTAAATTTCATCTTTCTCAAATATGAAGTAGATTTCAAAGTAAGAATTTTTTATGTCGCCGGTCAGTGTAGCTTAGCACATTGTTAAACCACATTACAATCAAAATTATGCTCGGCGGACACGCCTTTTGCACATTAGAGAAACTCGATAGAGATACTAATAATATTTGTCACGATAAATTAGAATTTCTTAGTTTATTTCACATTCTAAGTCACATACTACAATTTCCAAATACTCTAGATTATTAAAAAATTTCACCACGACACAACTTAGCACGCTACCATATCACATGCAAAACGTGCTAAAGAGCATTATAATCAAATGATATAGTTCATTATAAAATTAGTTGAGCGAAGGAAGATCAACGGTGTGAGGACATAGCGACTGCATAGTCTCACATCTCCAAAATGGCATCCTGCTGCTAAGTTTAAGATGCAAAGTTTTTCAAAATCCGCTGAAATCAAACCAAACGATTACATATGGCTGTGACGCGCAGTGTAATGTAACCATGATTATACTTAGGAATCCACCTTGCTCAACCCAAGAGAGCAGCTGGGGCAAAATCTCAATCAGGTTTAATTTTTGTAATTTACTTGAATGATATGTGATTACCGCTAACCCATGGGGCATAAATGCCATTCTACCATATATTTTCGATATATTTTTGTCTTTGAACACAGATAAGAAACTCAACAGTTCGTCTACACGATAAAGCACATAAGTAAAAAAGCGCCGAACAAATAAGCCAATGAGCTTCGCCGACTATATGAGTTAATCAGTGAAAAAGCGCCAAACGAATAAGACAATGAGCTTCGCCGACTATATGAGCTAATTGCTCTTGACCAAAAAGGTCCTATTGAGGCAAAATTGCCAAATATCTTCAAGGCTCAAAAATCATCTACTGAGGCAAAATTGCCAAGAATATCTTCAAGGCTCAATAGCCATATACTGAGGCAAAATTGCCAAGAAAATTACAAGGCTCAATAGCCATATACTGAGGCAAAATTGCCAAGAAAATTACAAGGCTCAATAGCCATATACTGAGGCAAAATTGCCATGAAAAAACAAAACACTTTGGATTTCAATGATAATAGCTTTGAATAACAGCGGGTCTGGCCACTCGAACTATAACTCCTTACGTGTTACTTGTTGATCTGTAAGTGATGGGTAAAAATGTAAAACTCCTATCATGGTTAACCAACCACTTATAATGGATCGCCGACGGGCACAAGTAACAATGTATAACATAAGGCTGTGATGTGGTTAGCGAGATAACTGTCAGCTCATCATTGAAACCAAAGTGGATTTGATTATACCGCCGGTAAAAGGAAAAGCAAAGTAAAGATGGTATTTGATCCTCAAAAGGATTAAAAACAAGAGGAATTTGCAAGGAATTCATCTTCTTCGGCGACAGAATGACTCTCCATCTCATTATTTTCAAGCATTGCTTGAAAGACATATGCTTCCTCACAAAAATTTTGGGGCGAACAATTGAATTCGGCAAAGGTCGCCATCAACATTCACATAGCACGGCAAGCCATCCAGAGGCATAATAAAAAGTTGTACAATAATTTTATCTCAGCATACTATAACTTTGAATTTATATAGTGCTCTTCAGCTTCATCATGAATCAAAATATGTCGCCTATGTTATTACCTTTACATTACCCCGCTATGATTTTAAACATACACAACGGAAAAACTAACTTTGCTTTCAAGTTTCTTGGATAGAACATATTTACAAGAACTTCAAGCATCACCGCTTTTTAAGAAGACAAGGAGCTGATTACAACGATCTTCGCCAAAGAATTCAAGCTTGGTACACATGTCGCCGACCTGCACAGGATTAAGTTGCATATCAACTGATAGATATGATAACATCAAATGCTTTCAAATTAACCAAGGGGCAACCGCCCAACTATTTACTTAAAGCCGAACAAACAAGCTAAGTATCACAAACTTTACAAACATTTCATTATACGCTCAACTGTGATACATTCGTCATTATAAATGCATTTCCACTTCTCTTATCTAACCATGGCAGGGGCACGATCACTAAGTTCGCATTACTATTTGCATCAACAGTGTTATTTCTCAATTATAAATTTGCTTTGTTGATTAGCTTTAGAGCATGAAATCTTGAACTTGAGTAACAGCTATAGCTTCATTCAAAGGAATCGGCGACTTTAAAACAAAATATCCGCTGAAAACCACGAACTTTCGCCAACGTAGAACCAGTAACTATCAACTGATACACGCTGGGGCAGCGGCTCAACCTTGTATCTCTCGTCGAACTTATCAGTGATAGCCGTTCACCAACAAAAAGCTAAGTATTACTAACTCAGATTATCACACTACAATGTCATAATTAGATCCATAGCATCAGTAACAGGGGCAGAGCCATATATAAAATGTCAAAATTTCAAATTTTCTATGTAGAAAAGTGCAAAAGTCTTGTTTTGTTTTTGCTTTCAAAAGTCTCGGTTCCTTACTTTTCAAAGCAAAAAGGGGCAACCATGTGTATGAAATACAAAGCTAAAAGGTATATTAACAAAGCTAAATTTTTTTTCCTTTTTTAATTTCTCTATGATTCATTTGCAGGACATCACATGGAAAATACAAGGATTTTAAATCAATACAAAGCAGGCATAGCGATAAAAGTAGGAAAGCATACATGTCAACCACAAGTCGATGAATCTAGAGTCGTTGCTTCAGATTCTCGCGCAAGAGTAGGGGCAAATATATATGTATATTTTAAAAGCAAGTTGTACTCTTCCGCTTAGTTCCTTCAGCAACAACAAAAATTCAACCGTCACTCGCAAAGTTCGTTGATATACAATTACCGCTCTGAAGATTCACAAGTTAACAGTTCAGATCAGGATCCTCAACAACAAAGATCGTCGAAGTATACCTTGGGCTGCAAAACTTCTCATCTCTCCTCCAGTTGAAGAAGCATACAAAGCCTTTACTTTCAAATAGAGATCGCTGAAGCCTCCTAAATTTTCATCAATCAACACTCAACAACAAATGTATTTGAAGACGGCGGAAACAACCAATACCTCATTCACATTAATGGTTGCCGAACCTTGTCAGCCTATTGAAGGAAAAGCTCCATAGATTTTCGCACAACGGTATTCTCAACAAGCAATGGTCATCCGCTGAAGATAAAAGATCCGCTCAAGTTTATATCAGCGCACCAAAGTCCAAAGCTCAGAGTCAGTCTGAGCCATGGCCGCCAACAGAAGATTCGTCCAAGACAGTTCGCCGAAAAAAGCCATCCAAATCAAGAATAGATCCAGCCAAGCTACTTCGAAGACTTTATTGCTTACTCCGCCTGCACCAGATGACGCTTCAAGAAGATTTTGCTTAAGGATTAATCTGCGAACCATCCATAAGCAAAGGGGCAAAATGTGAGTGTAGAAAATGCTTTCGACAAATAAAAGCATCCTAGAGGTGAGGCTACGTAAGAAGACTATCAGTGAGAAGTACAGAATCATCAACATAAGTTTTAGGTTTATCGTCGTGCATAGGAGATCAGCGGGTGGAACGCCAAGGACCACATTAGCGTACAGAGCCGCTAAAACTACATCATCGGGTATCGTGAAAAGAATGGAAGGCGAACTGTGATCAGCGGATAAAGGACACGTCACCGACAAGAAGATGAGAAGTAGTTGAGCATTTATGAGAAGATCAGAGCGGTCAGGTTGTCAGAGTTGACTCGTTGACTCAGTGGGATCCGCGTCAGCAATCCTTATCCAGTAGAGGGTTAGTCCGCTGAAGTTAGAAGAATAGAAAATAAGGTCGCCGACTATGCTTGTCAGCGGTGGAAGACAAACAACTATTGAGTGTTGAAGTGCATTCGCCAGGTGGCGCCAAGCTAAGGCTGTTGTAACTTAACCTCGCCTAGGATAAGATACACCATAGAATAATTCTAGCATATGATTCCCATTAATTCGTTGAGTAGGTCTCATATAAAAGCTATGTAACCCTAAAATAAAGGGATGGTCTCGAATACTTTCTCTCTCTACCCCCATCTCCTTCTCTACTACTCCTCTACTCAAGAACATGAAGAACACTTGAAGTTCTCATGAAAATCCATGTAATAATACCACCGCAAATCATTAATAAATCCCGGTGTTTACACGTATCATGTGTATGTTAGATTGGGTGTATTGGTAAAATCTCTCCATGGGGATTTTACCAATTACAAGTAGTTTCTACGAACTCGAAAATTTGATCACCTTGCGACACATTGCAGTCGATCTTTTTCAGACATGACAATTTGTGTCATATTTTCTTGATGCTTCTTGCTATCCTCCACTGATGTTTTCTGGATCTTTCCATACATAAGTTTTTGGTGAACTCTGAACATGAAATTGTTGCAGACCGAACGTCTTGACAACAATTTCAGCAACCCTGAAATCTCGACCTCTTGAAACGATACATCATAGTTACCCTTTATAGACAATCTGATTGCTGTCTGCCAGGCGGATCGATCTATTCCAGCCATGACGACTTCCATCAACTGCATCCCGATCTCGAACACGATTTTTTCTGCAAAACTTTTTTCTGTGGGAACACAATTCTTTTCTCTCGAGCCCCCTTAGTCGGCGCCAATGTTTGTACGGGAGTATAAATTCTCAAACAAAACACGAATATTGTTGATGATGATGTAAAACATGCCTAAACACGAAAATAAGGAAGACGCAGATTTTACGTGGTTTGACACTGTTGTGTCTACATCTACGGGATAATCCCCTTAGGGAGCAATATTTTATTGATTATCAGGATACAATGGAATTTTAGGGTTTGGAGGGGAGAAGAAGAATTTTTAGGGTTGCCAATGTTGTGGCATAATTCTGTGCGGAAGAATTTGGATGGTTTCTTTTGGTTTATGTCCCCTCTATATATACAGTTACAAAAATATGTATTCTGAGATAGACTTCTTCTTCAAGTAACTTGGGCAGCAAGGCTTCTGGAAACTTCTGGATCCTTCCTTTAGCTCGCTGAAAGTGGGTCTGGACCAGTCTGTACGGAATGGTTGACTTGACCGACAGTTGACTTTGACCAACTTTGTGTTAATACATAATTTTGGATGGACACGTGGTGCCATCTCCGAAGACTGTACACAGAAACGACGTGAGCCGCGAAGGACAAGAGCATATCCAAGGAAAGTAGTATCTCATCATGAGATGATGAAATCCAAGGGAGGAGATTAAAGGATCACCAACCTATGATACTAGGAGAAAGCAGGCACGCCAAGCAGCAGTCACACCGCAATAAATGTTGTGGACAGCGTGACAGAAATCGTCTGTTGAGTGGGGGGGATAGGTCCAACCAACGGTGGAGAACAAAAAACTAGACCAATGAGAAGCCTGCAACGCAATGATACAACAAGGATCCTCCACATAGTAGTACGACGAGCTAGGATTGGACGATAAGGGCGGTCACCGAGGATTGGTGATCAGACCAAGGAACATCAAGAGAACGAAGCAACCAAGGATAGCAAAGACCGGTACTCAAAGAGTACTATAAATACCCCCTCTCCTCAGCAGCAATGGGGGTCGCATAATTTGGGAAGGATAGCTAGGAGTGAGAATCCTTGGGTTAATACTCTCAAGATTTCATATGACCTCTATCCATAACAAATTGAAGTGACTTATAGTGTAAACCAGAGAAAAATTTATTGATTTCGCATAATAGAACAACAAATTTTACCCCTGAGGACGTAGGCACACATCTGCTGAACCTCGTTAATTGTTGTGTTGATTATCATTGCATTCATATCTATTGTAGTTAACTTCATTTGACGATCATCTCCAAGGAGATCCGACGAATGTGGTCGGTATCCTACTTGGTTCATAATAACTAACGATAACACGTTCAAACCCTTGAACATATCCCTGGTTTTTAACGAACAAAGGCCACCAGCGATCTAAGTAATCGATCCGTTAACAATATTTATTTGTAGTATGATATGGGAAAGTTAGTATCAACAGTTTGGCGCTAGAAACACGGACCAGTTCCTTGTAAATTTAAACAACCAGATTTTAACAAAAATCCCAATCAGTTGAGTTTTTCCTCTTCTTATCACCTTTCGTATTTGGTTATAACTCGATTTGGAGGAACACTAAAGATTGATACCACCTTCTGGTGAGCTATGATCTAGTGGTGAGAAGCAAACTTGGTTTTAAAAAGTAGCAAGTATGCAATATCCTCCAAATCCATCAAAAAAGGATTTCTTATTGAAAAACCACCAGATCGATTTCTTACTAATAGTTCAGGTCTTTGTTGAGGATAGAAGCTACCACTACCTTCTTAGACTTACCTAAGGAGACAGCTGGATAGCGAAAGCTCTATACTGCTGAAATACACTCTACCACCATCTTTTCTCTTCTATCATATAAAGAGGAAAAGGAGTGGAAGAGCCTACGGCTAACGAAGCAAGGCCGTTGGTGACTAGAAGCCGACAGCAACCCGCGGCGTAGGTTACAATCGCTAAGGGACCAAGGGGAGACCAATCTGATCTAGAAGAAACAATCAATCTACCACGGAGTTCACACAGGAGCGCGGCGGCGGCCCTCAACGAGCAGATGGTGGACAGAAATCCTTTGTACGGAATGTCGTTACCCACAGAAGAGATGGCTGAAGAAGAAGATACAGACGAGACCTTACTCAACACACCCTATCGAACATACAGGAAACTCGGTGTCAGTTCACACGACAACCTCGTCTGAAAAATCAGAAAATGAAATGGGACTAATCATCAACAAAGAAGTTAATAATGGAGCAGAAGGAATAGATGAACCTCCTTTAGCAGCGCAGCTGGAAGCCTTACTCCAGGACCAGAAAGAGCAGGACGAGGTTCGCCTTGACTCAGGAGAATCAAGCATTGCGGGAAAGAGCTGAAGCAAGAGAACGACAATCGCGAGCCCAAATCTATCAAACCAGAGGAGAGGATGAAGTAAATTCAGAAGCGCCACGAAGTTATTCTTCACTAAGGAATAGGATTCGGGCACCACCACCCGTATGCATACCAGGAGGGTATCAAGGGAGAGTACTTACCACAGAGGGAGGTTCACAACATCCCAAGTCATTCTGTTTCACACGAAAGACCGTGTCAATCTCAAAGCCACGGGATGCAGTCTCAACAACGGGGAGAGATGATAGCCACGCCGCAGATGGGAGAAGTGGTCACTCAGCTAAAGGTCGTCATGGACCAGTTGACGGACTTGAAGTCTAATCAAGGAGGATACAAGCTGGAGGAAGCCAAACAGGAAGCCAGGACAACTCCGCTATCAGTCAGACTTGAACGAGTAAAATACCACCGAAGTGCCCATTGCCGAATTTCACTTGTTACGACGGAACTACCGACCCGGCAGCACAACTAAAGTACTATCTTCGGGTGTTGGCTTACTGGGATACCAATGACGTAGTGTTGTGCTGGTATTTTCCATCCAGCCTTACCGGCATAGCATTGGTGTGGTTTGACAACCTGAAACCGAACTCAATTGACTCCTTCGAGGAGTTGTCTGATATCTTTGTGGAAACCTGTATGTATAACAAGGCTACTAAGGCGGGGCTAGATATGCTGTTTGCATTGGCCATTGGGCCACGAGAAACACTTCAGGCGTACACGGAGAGGTGGCAGAAGGTGTGCCAGGCTATAGGAAAGGTCAACCCGGAAATCAGCATCAACTGCTACAAGTTCGGGCTGGATAAAACGTCTTCTATCTTCATGGAACAACATGCTCATACACCGGCAACCGAGGGAGAACTTCGTGTAATTCAAGACAAGTACATCAGGTTGGAGGACATCTAGAGGGATAATCCTCGTGCACAAGACCGAAGTACCCCGCAAAGAACGAACTCGGTAGAAGCGGCACCAGAGATCGGAAAGCGCTCAGCGGAGAGAGACGTCACATCAGGATTCGAAAAGAAACCCAGGTATAAAGACGGGAAGCCGGGGGAGAAAGGAAGAAGGGACTACTCAGATATAATCTATTCCAACTTGACTCTACCGCTCTCGGAGATTTTGAAGAAAGAAGGAGGACGGCAGGACTTTCCGTATCAATCTACTCGAGGCAAGCAGAGAGACGAGACCCAGAATCACAAAGACTACTGCGAGTACCATCAGACTCGAGGGCACGATACCGACGCATGCAAGAACCTGAAGAACACGATCCAAAGGTATATCAACCAAGGAGACTTCGGGCAATATGTACAGTTACCTGGGCAGGCGGCAGTAACAACAAACGCAGCAACACAGGAAAAGACGGTACGACTCCCCGAAGGATACAAATCACTCAACATGATCACGTTCCAGCAGGAGAGCGAACCTTCGCTACCAGGAGACATATGCAACAGTTTGAGAACAAGAAGGAGAATCTTGGAGCATGAGGTATACAAATTAAATGGGAGATTAACAGACGAATGGGAGGAATGGATGGCGACTCCACTCACGTATTCTACCAAGGACATCAACCAGGATGTCGAAATGCATAATGATCCCTTGGTGGTTACTCTACCAATCTACGGGTGGAACGTTTCTAAAATACTAATAGATGGAGGAAGTTCGCTCAACGTACTTTTCTATGAACCTTATCTTCGGATGGGGTTGAAGGACGGCCAGATGGATGCATCTACGTGTACAATTTATGGATTCAATGGATCCACATCGAAACCGAAGGGAGAGATAGTTTTGCAGGTAGATGCAGGACCTATGAAGACCATGGAGAGGTTCAGCATCGTCGATTCGCCCTCGCCCTACAACGCCATCATGGGGAGACTCTGGGTGCACCGCCTGAGGGGAACAACGTCTACATATCACCAGCACCTAAGATTTCCCACACCATACGGGGAAATGAAGATCAAAGGAGACCAGCAAGACGCACGAAGGTGTGACGCAGCCAAAGCTAGACACCATAACGAGGTCCAAGAAGCACTTAAAAAGAATAAAGGAAAGCGAAAGGAGGAGGAGGAGAGAGAAGAGATACGAGGAATACAACGAGCAAATCAAGGCGGCCAAAGCAGCATCATTACTCCCAGCAGTGATGGTAGCATCAACATCGACTGGGGACAAATAACAATTACAGAACGTTACTCCTATAGGACCTCCGAAGCAACTATTCTCATCCATCGAGCCAACGAAGAAAATCAACATCGGAACCGAAGAACGGCTACGAGAGGTGAGTATAGGAACGTTATTGGAGGAAGCTATGGAAGTAAAACTGAAAGAGATACTGGAGGAGTACTTGGATGTATTTGCATGGACAATGAAGGATATGCCAGGGATAGACCCATCGGTGGTGGCCCATCACCTTCGGATAAATCCGGACACGCCGGCATTTAAGCAAAGAATAAGGAAGGTGGCCCCTATATACCACGAAGCAGTGGAAAAGGAGCTCCAGAAGCTGATGGACGCTGGATTCATCAGAGAAGTAATGTACCCAACTTGGGTATCGAATATGATAATAGTACCAAAGAAGAACGGAGGCGTCAGAATCTGCATTGACTTCAACAATCTCAACAAAGCTTGCCCGAGGGATAGCTATCCTTTGCCAAGCATAGACCAACTGGTCGAGGTGACCTCTGGCCACGAACTACTGTCATTTATGGACGGATATTCGGGGTACAATCAAATAACCCTTGCCGAAGAAGATCAAGAACATACAGCCTGTTTCACTCCGAGGGGGTTATATTGCTACACAAGAATGCCCTTCGGACTGAGAAACGCAGGAGACACATATCAAAGACTGGTGGACAAAATATTCAAGCAGTAGATTGGAAAGAAATTGGAGGTTTACGTTGATGACATGCTCGTCAAAAGCCTAAAATCAAAAGATCATTTGGCGGACCTAAGAGAGATATTCGAAGCCATGAGAAATTGCAAGATGAAGGTAAATCTGGAGAAGTGTACCTTCGGGGTAACCTATGGAAAATTCTTAGGATACTTGGTCACCAAAAAAGGAATCGAGGTGGATCCAGTGAAAGTCAGAGTTGTGGTGGAGATGCCATCACCTAAGAACCTGAAGGACGTTCAAAGACTGAGCGGAAGACTGGCGGCGCTGGGAAGATTCATAGCTAGATCATCAGATAGATGCAAGGATTTCTTCTCCACATTAAGGAAAGATCGCAGGTTCACGTGGACAGAAGATTGCCAACAGGTTTTCGAAAAGGTTAAAGAGCACCTGGCAACCCTACCGACGTTACAAAGCCCAGAAAAAAGACTAGGTATTAACTTTATACTTGGCGGCGACCAGCTGCGCAATCAGCGCGGTTCTAGTTCGGAAAAACAAGAAGGAGGAGATACCCATCTACTACATCAGCAAAACTCTGTACCAAGCTGAAAGAAACTACACGAAGATAGAGCAGATCATCCTAGCACACGTGTTTGCAACACAAAAGTTGGCATACAGTGAGAGTACTGACGAAGGAACCAATTTGCCAAGTCCTCCAAAACTCAGACAGAGTAGGACGTATAGCCATACGGAATGCACATGTAACGCAGTTCAAAATCATATTCGAACCTCGAACGACGGAAAAATCGCAGGTGTTAGCAGATTTCTTGGCGGACTTACCCCTCAAAGACGAAGAAGAGATAGATGACATACCGGGAGACGAGGAAGACAAAGAAGATCCTGATCATCTTCTGGAACCAGTCAACTCTCGAAGATGGGATGTGTTCGTGGATGGATCTTCCAACAAAGAAGGCGCAGGGATAGGAATCGTAATAACAATCCCGACAGGAGACAAGATCCTACATGCATTCAGGTTAGAATTTGGGGAGTATACGAACAACATCGTTGAGTACGAAACAGTGATCCACGCACTACGGCTGATAATCGAGTTAGGCATCACGGACGTCAGTATCACAAGCGACTCACAACTCGTCATCAGGCAAATCGAACTCAAATATCAAACTCTCGATTTGTACCTCGCTGCATACTTGAAGCTGGCGCAAGAACTCAAAGCGAAGATTGAAAAGGTAACCTACAGGCACATAACAAGGAAGGACAATAGACATGCAGACGCGTTGGCATATATATCATCTATGCTACGAGATCCCAGTGTCACATCCATCAAGGTGGGAAGAGTGTATGAACCATCGGTGAATACTGAAACCACGGGAGAAGAAGCCATGGACGTGAAAGGAGTATCCATCCCACCAAACACAGAAGGCAACTAGGTAGAGGACGACTGGAGAGTACCCCTTCATCAATACTTAAGCAACGAAACATTGCCCGAAGATCCCAAGTACGCCAGGAAGATCATCTCAAGAGCGGCAAGATATCACCTCCGGGAAGGAATCCTCTACAAATCTACGTTCCTAGGACCATTGCTTAGATGTATCACGAAGGAAGAAGGATTACACATTTTAAAAGACATACACTATGGAGACGCGGGCAACCACAACGGCATGCGGTCCCTGGCGCAGAAAGCTCGACTACAAGGATACTACTGGCCGAGCATGAACATAGATGCATTGGAGATGGCGAGACGATGTATTGCCTGCCAGCAGTTTGCAAGAAAATTCAAAGCACCGGCAACGGAGCTGAATGCGGTGTTGAGTCCCTGGTCATTCGCGAAGTGGGGAGTCGACATAGTGGATCCATTGGTAGCAGGATCCGGCAACCGAAGGTTCCTAATAATCGCCACCGACTACTTCACCAAGTGGGTGGAGGCTGCACCCCTCGCTCACATCAGAGATCGAGACGTATTCAAGTTTCTGTTTGAACACATCATTTGCAGGTTCGGGATCCCGACGGCCATCGTATCAGACAACGGAGCTCAACTCAGCGGAAAAAACATCGACATGTTGTTCGACACCTACAAAATCCAGAAGATCAAGTCAACGCCAACATACCCACAAAGCAACGGTCAGGCGGAGTCCACAAACAAAACCATAGCTCTGATCCTGAAGAAGAAACTCGGCAATTACAAAATAAAATGGTGTGAGCAATTGCACAATGTGCTATGGGCGTACCGAACAACTCGAAAAGAAGCTACGGGAGAAACACCTTTCATCCTAACGTACGGAACCGAAGTTGTACTCCCTACCGAAGTTATCATCCCAACGACGATGACTGAGGCCTGGGAAAAGAATCTAACCACGAATCTAATTTACGAAAAATTAGATGATCTAGAAAGACGAAGGGAAACTGTACTCCAAAGAATGGAGAACTATCAACGGAGGATCGCCAAGGAGTACAACAAAAAGGTAATTCTTCGAAACTTCATGGTGGGAGAATTCGTAATGAGACAGATACCACCATACCAAAAGAAGAGTGAATGGGGCAAACTACCCCCATATGGGAATGACCATATGTCATCGAAGATATTGCAGGGAAGGGCTCGTATTATCTCAGAAACATGCAAGGAGATACTTTACAACACCCGTGGAATGCACGATACCTTAAGAAGTATTACCCCCAGGGGAAAGAAGGAGCAGGATTTACTAGTCCGAAGTTCCACCATCTATATTGTGTTACTTTTTCACGAAGGACGCCACGACGCAGTATATTAACAAATTATTTTTCTCGGAAAGTGACAAGTATCAAAGTAACAGCGATGTAAGCGCAACAGAACAATTATCAGCAGCCTAAGCGCAACAGAACAATTGCCATGACAGGAGCATACCTGCTGATCACAGATCATCTCTAGGATCCTCATTAATAGGTATGAGGCAAAAAGTAAGAATCCCAATGATAGAGATACTCACACGTCGCCTCTAGCGGGAAAGTCTTTTTCCCGGGTTAATGTCCTAAATCATCCCCTGACCAAGGATGATTGAAAGATAATGCTTAACCCAAGAAGGTTGAAATGCCTGAAATAGTAGATAATAAGGAGAAGATCTGATGATCAACAATATTACCATTCGGTTACATCCAGTTACAAAAAGATACAACAACAAAATAAAAAGAAGAAAACAAGTTCAAGGGGCAAGAAATGGCCAGGAATTCACCCAACAGGTCAAAATACAGGTGGATGCAGGGAATTCCGAATAATTTCTTCCGTAGAAAATGACGACTAAGGGACATCCATCCTCGGGAAAGCGATACCAGGGAAATGGCACTCAGCCTCGGCAAAGCTTCGTTAACAGTTATCGCAGCAGAACGAGCATAGGTAAGACTCAACCCTTCAGTTTGGGAAGCAACATCAGCGGCTACCCTCGCATCAAAGTCACGAAGTTGGGTTCTCAAAAGAGAATTTTCGGCGACAGTAGTTTCTTCTCGAGCTCCCGATTCATCGGCGACACGTCTATATTCATCCATCAACAGTGTAACGGCGTTAAGTTCAGAACGCAACTCTGACACTCAATCATCAAAGACGGCCACTTGCCATTCCAAAAGGGGATCAGGATCTTTCAAGAAAAACGAAGACCAGTCCACGGGCTTTACAACAGCAAAAGACAAGGGGGATACTTGGGTAGAAGATCTCACCACCGACTCAAGGAGACCAGACGAAGAAGGAATGCAAGCCTCGGCAAAACAGGACAAAAGCTCAGCAGCACCTTTCAGGTTAACTTGTGTTTCATTAGCAGAAGAAAACTCAGGGTATTGGCTATTCTGAAAATCAGTGTCATCAGTAATATCCACAACTATAGAAGCTTGAACAACGGGGATTGCAAGGGCAGGCAAGCAACTCTGGGCGACGACGCCATCATCACTACGGTGACCCGAGGAAACATCTTCAGAGGTATCCTCGGCACCCGCACTCACCCTGGAAGCAAAAGACTCTTTGGGCGCGCCAACTCTGCTAGCAGTTTTCATCTCAGGCTTCCTTTTCTTTCTAGTAGCCGGCTAAAAATCACAAAACCATTTATCAAAGGCATGGGCAAAGGGGGACAACTACATATGCACAAAGAAAAACATCGATTACCCATACCTTTGACAACGAAGTAGCACCAACTGATTTGTTACGAACATCTTTTGCTAGCTCAGCACCAACTTTCCTCTTCTGAGTACAGTTACTGTCACTCATGCTAGGTAAAGGAACGCTAGCTCTCAAAGACTGAGCAATCAGAAGAAAACCGCCCATTAGAAGAAGGTATGAGAACAGAAGTCTGAAGATAAAAATAGAAATACGTACCCGTGAAGGAGTCGGATTAAAGCGTCAGGCGATAAAAGTTCGATAGCGAGGAGGAAGATCTTTCATCAGATGAGGAGTGAAAATGTCAGGCTGAGACCGAGATTTCCTGAAATCAGCAACCCACGGACCAGTGACACGAAGAGGAGTACGCATCCACCGATGGGCACGACTTAGATGAAGCCTCTGATCATCATGGAAAGGAAGGCTAACTGTCCCAGGGATAACAGACAAGTCGGGGTCATCGCAGTCACTCAGCAAAAGAGGAACCTTGTAGCGGATTTGCTTAGCAGAAGGGGCAAATCGATGAGGACCAACAGACCAAGGCACCACATTAGAGCTTTGAATGGAATTCCCCTAGGTCAAGTTGAAATTCTGAGGAGTATAATCTTCCCGACGAACCATTGCTAAAGAGAAAGGGTCATAACATCTCATACGAGTACGACCACTACCACGGAGCCATCATTCGTACAGAACACGAAAAAAGTTACCAGTATATTGTTGTATACCACGAAGTTGCTGACATAAAAAAGGATTGTCTCGATCAGAGAGAACGTCAATGAAGAAGGTGTCACCAGGATCGTACAAAGGAAGGACGAGGCCCGCAGCTAACTGACCAACGGATTTGAGCAGGGAGTTCTCATAAAAAAGGAAGCTCCTGATCATATCCTCGGTCAAGACATCAACATCACCATCGAAAAAGGAAATATCAAAATGAGTCAAGCCAAAAGATTTCTTTATCTTGGCGAGACTCCAATGGCGATAACTATCATCTTCAGAAGGACGGAGGCGCTCCAGTTCATAGTTGAGCCCCCTATTTTCTCTTGCAGGAACAGGACCATCACCAGCTATGGAGAGACTTTTTTCAACATCACCACAAGAACTCGAAAGACGAGGAAAATCTTGCAATGGAGAAGGAACAGTCGAAGACACAGTCGAGCCCATAACAGCATCTTTCGACTTCTTGGAGAAAGATTTGGACTTAGAATTTGATGGCTTTCGTGTCATCAGGATTTGAGGAAAGCTTGAGACAAAAGAAGAAGAGATGAAGAACCACTAATCAATGAAACATGCAGAAAGGGAAGTTATGACTGAAGAAGATGAAGATCATGTCTCTAACCCATCATTTATAGAAATCATAAAAAATACAAACTCCCACAAAACCACGAAAAGGCGTAAAGGAAGGGTCCACCATTATTTGAAAATGGCGGCATGGGCGGAGGTTTTCTTCCATAATTGCCCACGACAATAACTGAAAGAAAAGGGGCAAACTATTAATACATAATTTCGGATGGACACGTGGTGCCATCTCCGAAGATCGTACACAGAAACGACGTGAGCCGCGAAGGACATGAGCATATCCAAGGAAAGATGTATCTCATCACGAGATGATGAAATCCAAGGGAGGAGATTAAAGGATCACCAACCTATGATACTAGGAGAAAGCAGGCACGCCAAGCAGTAGTCACACCACACTAAATGATGTGGATAGCGTGACAGAAATTGTCTGTCGAGTGGGGATAGGTCCAACCAACGGTGGAGAACAGAAACCTAAACCAATGAGAAGCCGGCAGCGCAATGATACAACAAGGATCCTCCATATAGCAGTACGATGAGCTAGGATTGGACGATAAGGGCGGTCACCGAGGATTGATGATCATACCAAGGAACATCAAGAGAACGAAGCAACCAAGGATAGCAAAGAGCGTTACTCAAAGAGTACTATAAATACCCCCTCTCCTCAGTAGCAATGGGGGTCGCATAATTTGGGAAGGATAGCTAGGAGTGAGAATCCTTGGGTTAATACTCTCAAGATTCCATATGAGCTCTATCCATAACAAATTGAAGTGACTTATAATGTAAACCAGAGAAAACTTTATTGATTTCGCATAATAGAACAACAGATTTTACCCCCGAGGAGATAGACACACAGCTGCTGAACCTCGTTAATTGTAGTTAACTTCATTTGACGATCATCTCCAAGGTGATCCCACGAATGTGGTCGGTAGCCTACTTGGTTCATAATAACTAACGATAACACGTTCAAACCCTTGAACATATCCCTGGTTGTTAACGAACAAAGGCCACCAGCGATCTAAGTAATCGATCCTTTAACAATATTTATTTGTAGTATGATATGGGAAAATTAGTATCAACACATTGACTTTGACCAAATTCAGTCAACAGTTGATTCTGACCCTCCTTGACCAGCGGTTGACTTCGACCAACTTTGACTGACAGTTGACTTTGGCAACTTCGGCCAATAGTTGACTTTGACCACCTTTGACCAGCGGTTGACTTCCCTCCATTGAATGTTGACAATACAGACTGCTGGACTGGGCTGACTGGATGCATGGCAGGCTGGCTAAATAGGATGGTAGTTTGAGCTTACAGCTAGGTGATCTCCAGAAGGGTAATCTGGTCCAAATTGTGGCAATTTTAGCCATGGTACAAACAAGGGTGTATGTATAACTGTTCCTATGACTTGCTAACAGTATCCGTTGAAACTAATTGTCCAATTTACCGTGTCTAAGTATTGGACAAAACTTAGGTGTTAAGTTGTTGCCTACAGACTGTTTGTGTCTGTACCCATGAAAACTCTCACTAAAGTTAATTACACAATTAGTGTTGCTTGTTCTCAACAGTAATATCGATAAATAGTAACCAAGATAGACACAATTTTCCAACGAATAATTATTTTGTACCATAATGTTCTCCATAAAGCTTAGCTGACTCCCACATGAAACTTCGACAAAAATAAATAACAACAAAGCCTATAATGCTTGCTCCTCCAAAGAAAAAAAAAAAGCCGGACAACCGTGATCCTAAGCTTATTACAAATTTTCCTCTTAACTTATTAAACTTGGGGCAAGGATGGGTAGCTTGAAAGCTACCGTATAAGCACTGTGTCGTGCCCTCGCCTTTACACGGACCATGTACTACATACACCTCAACCATGTCGAAGATGGTGCAAGAATAATTCTGGAACCAAATTCATTGGCCGGAATGGCGGGAACGGTCTACGGTTGGTCCAGAGATTTCATTGATTTAAGGCTGAAGCTCACCACTAGAACCCTTCAGTACCGCCACCATTAACCCACCACCATAATATCTATGCGGATCTCACCTAGATTACAATCGATCATCTTCATGATTGCCTTAAAAAAGGAAACCAAGACTCATGGAGATCGGACTGGTTCTTTTTACATTGCAAGTTATCCTTTCACAGTGAGACCTTGGTCGTTTTTGCTTGAAAAATCCATTTCCAACATTAAGTCAGTCCCTATATGGGTGTTGATCTACGGAGTTCCACTGCATATGTGGAACAATGAGGGATTAAGCTTGATTTCCAGCTACCTAGGCAAACCGGTTTCGGCGGATGATTGCACAATTAATCAAAACAGATTGGCTTACGCAAGAATTTGCATTGAGATAGACATAGATTTCTCGTATCCGGAGAGCATACCATTGTTAATTGATGGTAAGATTGCAATGGATTTGCCTGTTGAATACCCGTGGAAGGCTCCCAAATGTGACACTTGTATGGTCTTTGAACATACAATTAAGAATTGTTCAAGGAAATTCAAATCTAGGTGGACTCCTAAGAAGAAAAAAGACTGTCAAATGGGAAATACAAATGGAGACGCGAATGAAAAGAATTTGGACTGTACCCATGGAGTCTTGAATGTAAGCAAAGTGAGTGATGCCAATGTGAGTAAGGAATTTAAGGCAATTGGGGACAATGGTGATATTGGAGGGAAGGATTTGGCTGTAGTTGTTCATGAAATTAATGATACAAATGGAATCTCTGACGGGAATTTTGGAGGTTTGGCTATGGGTGAAGCTGGCATCGCAATGAAGGAAGTTAGTGACAAGATTGTTGACACAACTAGCAGTGATGGAATGTTAAGCAATAATAAATTCATGGTGTTATCAGAACCTTCCAGCAAGGAAAATGATGGAATTGGTGGCATTAATAGATAAGTAGTAGTGAATGAAAGAGAACTAACTACCAGTGGAGGGATTGGAACTCAATCAACAATAACAAAGTGTGGTCCTAGTGCTACAGTGAATGATCCAGGGGTTAATGTATCCAAGGGACCGGTTAGGGAGAATAGTAAAAGTGTCTCCCCTACTAAAACTGGTGCAAAAACATCTACTTCCAAATCTGGCAATGCTACGGAAATGGTAACGGGGTTAAAATTTCTTCAACTACTGCAAGTGTGAAAGTTCCAGGGTCAGATCAAAGCGATGACTCTTCTCAAGGAGATTGGGTTGCAGTTAAAGGGAAGAAGAATGCAGGTGAGCAAATTACTTCTCCTAAAAGAAACCCTTTTATGGTTTATAGCGACTTCAAGGAAGACAGCAGATTTCCAATCAATAGAACAAAGGAGATGGAAGCTAGGAAAGTTAGTATCCCTTCTAGGGTGGTGGTTGATAAAGTACCCATCGCAGAAAAGGTGATATTAGAAGAAGGAGAAGAAAATAGTGAGGATTTTATTGACAGTGAGTTTGAGTTCGAGAAAAACTTGCAGCATTTGTCAATGGAGGATAAGATTGCTAAGAGGAAAGAAAGGGAGCTACATAGACTGCACTGGAGTGGAAAAGAAGGCAGCTCAAGTAAGGGTGGAGGCGATAGTCAAGATAATCAACCTTTGGGAAGAGTTCAAAGGTCTCAAGCTAAGAAAAGACATTCTTAGATTTTTGGATAGCATTACTTACTGTTTGGCCATTATCGAGTCATCTTCTTTAGGCCATTTGTGATTAGGTTTGCTTACTGTTTTCTTACAATATAGTCTTCTCGTGATGTTAAGGTGTCAGGGTTTGTAGCTTGTTTAGCGATCCTTGGTAGGTGTCTTGGTTGTTTTGTTGCTTTTGGTTTTGGTTTTTCACCATTCCACTAGACTCGCTTAGGCGATCTTCCATCTTGTATTCTCATTTTCTTTTTCAATAAAAATCTTTACCCTTTTCCTTCAAAAAAAAAAAAAAACCATGACGATAAGAAAAACGAGAAGCGCCCCAAGACCCCAAGGTGATCCACCAGCCCTGTGAATCGAATCTTTTGCTGACATCGGAAGCAAAGTAGGAACCCATCCTCCCTCTTTATTCGACAATGAGTAGTAGACAAAAACGAGTAACACTAGAGGTAAGATCATCAAACCCAACTTAAAATGATCCATGAATCCCTCTAACATGGATTCGTAGTTGATATACAACGTAAATCCTACAAACGAAAATAACACAAACAGGACCAGACACAGCTGCGCCGACATCGACGTTATGTAAGTAGAATAATAAGGAAGAGATGAATACGAAGATGATGATGATGATGATGATGATGATGATGATGATGATGATGATGATGAGTAATTACCATGGTTAGCCATGGTTTATGTCTATCGAAAACAAAACCATATTTAAATTTTTGGTAATGAGTTTTCAAAGCTCTTGTAGCGTTGTGCTAGTGTACAAATGTATGCTAACATATACACGCACCTGAATTCATATAAATACACCCTTCTTTATATGGGTGGGATAAAATATGTCGACTGATGGTAGTCAATGAAATATCGCCAAGTGTCACCGTCCATTTCCTCGATAGAAATTCAAGGGAATCTAGAATATTGGAAAGGTAAATCAAAATAGCATGGAACATCTCTAGCATTGGTTGAGGTCGATAAAGAGGTTTCCCATAAGCTTTTGTTTGTTATCAATTTATTCATGTACCAGAATAAAGTCGTTGAAGAGTTACGCATTACAAATAAAAACGAGGGAAATGGGAAACTGTCGATTCTGGGATTAGAGAAAGACTGGGAGACTGTCGATTCTGCGTAGACTACTTTAAGGAAAACACCAAGTGTGAATGTAGACCAAGTGTAGACCCCTTTTGTTTGTGCAAATGGGCCCCAATACTAATGGTGATAATGGTGCACAAGTGTGGGTGTGTACCATCTCGCTCTATTATTTGGTCAACACCTAGCATCTTCGTTATTCTAATAGTCTATTTGGATACACAAGACTTTTGATTTCTGCTTTTGGAAAAGCAAAAGTCAATTACAGAAGTCAGAAACAAAAATATTTTGCTTCACAAAAAGTTAATTTTTCTGCTTTCGAGAGTCATTCTGAAATTATGTTGCAAAACTAATTTCAGACTTTTTTATTTCCAGAAGTCGAAAAGTTACTTCTGAGTGTGTATTCAAACATGCTATAAAGAAATGATTTGCTTCGAACCTTCCTTTCGTATATGACATCAAATCGAGGTGGACATATGTCGAACAGGGTGCACGGAGGACAAACTATATATTTCAAGTTTTCAACTTTCTTTCTTATAAAGGAGGGCCAACTATAATATTATCTCTACAATTAATAGCCTTGAGACCAATGGAATTTATTAATTTTAATTTAACGAGTTAAAACTTAATTTGCAAAAGCCAAGTTGGATCACAAAATTCTATTATGTTGGAGGGGTTATTAGTTTAACGGGCCTTAATTTAAAGAAGTATATTGTATTTTAATGGTGAAAATTTATGTGTGCAATCCTAAAAGCTCAACCAGTTCTCAAAATAGGAGTATGCCGAATTTCACTATAGAGTCAATAAAATGCTTTGGGGCCAGTTTTAGCTACGTAACTCAATTTCAGTGTAATTAAAGGTAAAGGCTATTGGTTTCAAGTTCATGTTCACAAGCGTTTTTTTTTCTTCTTTTTCTTTATGGAAACATTCTCGTATAACAGTTAACAACTCATATCCACTGTTTAATACCTTTCAAATACAAAAGGTCAAGTACATGTACAGTTGAGAGCTCTGAGGATTGGTCTTCAACTGAGTTGACTCGACTACACCGTTTCAACCTCAACCTTCTTCTTCATCTTAAATCTCACATTGCATGCCACTTTTTCAATTTCGGAAACTCAATTAAAGGCATATTACTTGATTATCTTCAATTGGGTCTTGTTGTTTTTGCTCTATTCATAATTTGAAGGTATGTTTTTTGGATAAAGATTAGTTGTAGATTTCCGGTGTTCATTGGCCTAATTTAGTTAGAACTTCAGTGGAGAAATGTTGGGCTAAGAGATTTCATCACCTTGATTTGTGGTTTATGAAGCTGAATCAGTCCTTATTTAGGGTTCTGTAAAAGGAGGGGTACCGAAATACTACCAACTTTTTGTTTTGGCTCGTGAGTCTTATGGTTTAGGTCTGGACGATCTCAAAAATCAATATCCAAACCTATAACTGGAGTTGTTAAACCTCGACAAAGAGTACTTTGGAGTCAACTCTACAGTTAGGCAATAACGTACTACTTGGTACTTTAATTATACTATCAGAGATATAATGTGGAAAGTAAAAGCACACAAGACACCAGAACGTTTTTTTTAACAAGGAAACTGCCTTGCAGAAAAACCTCGGGACCTCTGTTGATGGTGGTTTTTGGCGAGGAGGTCACAGGAGTAATTTCGCATCAATTTCTGGCATCCTGGAATAGCTCGAGATAAGGTATGAATTTATTTTATGATAGGGATAAGATATTTAATTACCATTAGTTGTATTTTGATATCTCACGACCCTAGCCTAGTAGCATGGTCCATATCCCTAGCCTATACGTAAAAATACCTACGCATGCGCGTTAGCCTAGCCCATGCTCGAGCCAAACCCTAGCCAATTCACGCCACTAGCATTTGGATATGCACGGCCAATCCTTGGCCTGATGGTGGGTATTCACGGCCATCTCCTTGGCCAAGCTTGGATGCCCACGCCATTGCTTTGGCTAAGCTTTGGGTATTCACGGCCATGCCTTGGCCTAGTTTTGGATGCCCACGCCATTAGCTTGGCCTAGCTTTGGGTATCCACGGCATTAGTTTCTTCTGATTTTGGATGCCCACATCATTGGCTTGGCCTAGCTTTGGATGCCCACGCCATTAGCTTGGCTTAACTTTGGGTATCCACATCTTTTGCCTCGCCTAACCCCTGGAGGCCCACGGCCATTCCTTACCTTAGCTTACGGTCACGGCCACGCCTTGGCCTAATCCTTATCTTCACGCCATACCTAAGTCTAATCTTTATCCACGGTAATACCTAAGCCTAACCCTTATCCTCATGCTCACGCCCCCTTCTCTTGGAGGCCCACGGCCAATCCCTGCCTTAGCTTTGGATATCCATGCCATTAACTTGCCCTAGTTTTGGATATCCATGTCATTAGCTTGCCTTGGAACTTGGGTGCCCACGCCACCTCCTTGGCCTGATTATGGGTACCCACGCTATTGCTTTGGCCTAATTTTGGAGCTCCACGGCTATGCCTTGGCCAAATCTTGGAGGCCCAAAGTCGTGCCTTGGCCAAACATTGGAGGCCTTACGGTTTTCCCTTGCTTGTACTCATGAAGGTCCATGGCCTTCTTCTCTCTCACGGCTATCATTGCCCCCTTGGAGCTAGAGTATATCTTTCTCTAGCCTCCCCCCTATTTATGGGTCCCACTGATCCAAATCCTAGAGGATTATGGATTTTATTGAGTCCATAATACTCTAGTTTCCTAATCGAGCTCGGAAATCTGACAGCTCACGTATTTCTTCAATGGACGATTTCTACAGCCCAATCCGTGAACAATTAGGAGGCGCTTCCTTCATGAAAGATTTTCCTCTGTGAGTTATCTACAACATACTAAAAATTCGGAATTTTATCGAATATAGGCTGGCCTGGGAGATTTTATGAATGGATGACATGCAAACTGTTCAGAAATCCGAAAATAACATAAATGTTATGGCTTATCTTTTGCGCCCTATGCCTAACTTCCCGATAAGATTATTATGCCATGTAACATGGATTATTATAATTATTGTGGCCTATCCTTAGGTCTTGTATTGGCAATGCTTATGCATTCTTGATGATGGCTACGTTGTGATAGCATCATTCGTCTGTTTTTCCTGATTATGGACTTGCTTCTATAAATCAGTGCTATAATTCTTAATCATGGCTCATGGCTGTGACTTATATTATTTTGTACATTCATATGTCTTCATTACTCAGGGAATTGGTGCATTACATGCCACAAACCAATTTCCCTTATTTATGGCAAATCAAAAGTCGTATTTACTTGACTATTGCCACAGAGAGTTGCTGAAATCCTCTCAGTCTAATTGGCGATTGCATTGCTCAATCCTTAGACTTATCTTATCTTATCAAGTCTAAATGGCGGTTGCTAGCTCAACCCTTAGACTTATCTTATTGTTTAAATGGCGATTGCCCGGCTCAATCCTTATACCAAATCTTAAGGAGATATACAAGCTTATCGCTTAATCTCTATCTTTACGCAAAGTCCTAAGTTTACCAGTAATTGGTACGACTTGCACTTAGTCATATTTGACTTAACAAATATTTAACAAATCTTACGAGAATCAAGTAAGTTACATGGGGGGATATTCTTTAGGGTTTTGGTTTGGCGGTCTACGGCACGTGTGATTGCAACGGCACAATCACTTAACGGGAAAGAAAGCTAAATCGTGTGAACGTTGCTGAAAAGAGGGGATGAGAAAGTGGGTTGTTAGTCTTCCCTAATATTAGGCGCAAGACTCTTAACAACTGGTCCCACTTACTCCACACTCCCACTCTTCCACTTCTTCCACTTCTTACGAGATCAGTTGGAGTTATATTGCTATAAATAGGTCACTCGACCAGTTTGGAAAGACAGAACAGATAAGTTCAACAAGTTCAATTCAGTGCAAGTATAATCAAGTCTATCTTATCGATAATTGATTAACTCTTCTCATTCAGCATTCAATATCTAGTGAGAACTGAATATCCATCCTTATCTACCAATTTAATCATCAATATCAAAGAAATTATAGCAATTCTCTGATCTCATCTTTCTCTGCTTCCCTCCCTAAACCAACCTTATATCCTCTTCTTGTAACTGAAGCAATACTCGAACGGCCATTTCTTGGTTTAGGCGAGTCTTGTTCGATCTTGACCTCTCGAATTCCATTACAATCTTTTGTCACATCATTACACTTCACACTTTACCCCTCATATTCTCTTTATTGTTTTACACCTAAAACAACCTCGTCCAGTTTGAACACCGCCTAGTACAAACTGACTACAAACACTAGCTTACTATAAGACTTCGGTCTGGGATGTAGCAGAGACCAACTCAAGCCCTCCAAGCGAATTGGCTACAGTCGCCTTCCTTACGTCTCTAGATCCCCCACAGATCGTCACGCACTTGATTCCCCCAGCTGACGTCCTTTACAGGCCTAGGAGTTGCTTTGACCGATGCCAAAGGCTTGTGTCAGCAATACTGGTTTTTCAACCTTACTGTTGACGTAAGGTGTAACTGTCCTCTATCAGTTTACCACACACAAGATGACTTCCTTCGGATTGTTAAATCCAGGTCATACGGAAATCTACTTCACAAATCGGGGTTAACACGCAAACCAAGTAAGCAATGCCCAATTCGTATTTACCTCAGTTATACACGAAGAATCACTTAAGAAACTTGTATAACTGGAGCTAACTAGGTCTTACAACACCGAGTGCAGCTGTGCGTTGCTACCTTTCCAACCTTGTTGAGTAACGTATCAGTTCTTGAATAGCCGTATATCAGAAGAGACGGACTTTAGAATAGACAAGAACGTGATCAGGTTACCAAGGTTACAGGTTAATCC
>JAJJMA010137795.1:0-14570 GCA_023529015.1 Papaver nudicaule
TTGAATTCAACCCGTACAATATTTTCCAAGAGGAAGGAACGGTGGAAGTGCCATCAACCTCACTCGCAACCTACTACGGACCAATTTGGTACCCAGGAGGGAAACTTATATACGACCCAAGACGGATTCTTCGACAAATGGGAATTATACAAAATGATCCGAGAGATATCGAGAATAAGTATAAGTTGATGCCTCTAGGTCGTTCGAATGCAACACAAAGCACTTTCGGAAACTGGATCCCCAGATATCACCCGACACCGGACTATAAAACGTGGACAAATCGTTATGACAACCTACTTCCTGCAACGGTTAACGCGTATGACCCCGCTCTTTTCGATGAGGGCAGTTACTTGAAAATTATAGGTAACGATGAGGAGCAAGCGGAAGGATATGCAGACTGGTATGCCCAACAATCTCATCCTTTAGTTATTAACCGGGCTCAACAAGACATTGCGGATGCCGAAGAAGCTGAGAGGATTGATAAAGAAGCTGAGAGGGAGGCTCAGAGGCAGGCTGCTCTAGGTAACATCAAGGTTCCCTCGACTGCGGTAGAATGGAAGAAGATGTGTATGACCATGGTAAGTGTTTTCAATTGATTTTGTAGGTGTTTTATCTTTTTTAATGTTAAGAAATATGTAACTAATATTGTTATTTGCGTGGCAATATGTAACTAATATTGCTATTTCCTTCCTTGTGTATCTCTAATTTTTATTTGCATCCTTGCGTTGTAGATGGTTTGCCGTGTTGACTTGTTGCTTGGATCGTCCAACTTCAACTTGGTAAGAATGTGACGTACTCCAATTCTTGCTTTAGACATCCGTTCAACTTGCAACTTTTCATGGGGTTTAAGCCTTCCGATCTTGGGGTGTCCGTGAAATCAAATGGCTGTCGATGGTTATGACGACAATCCATGGTAGCGTTCATGACCCAATGTTTTTCGTATCTCAAAAAGTTGAAAACTAGTTTGAAAGGACATCCTATCTTCTTTGTTTTAGTCTTATAACGGATCCGGGATGAGGTCTTCACATACACATGACCCTTCTTGTATTTATTTATATCTTTTCCGCTTGTCTCACAAACCATCACCAAACGGTTTGGTTTTGTTTCTCTACCGATAAAACTGCGCACATTAGTTCTCTTGCATGTTTCTCAACCCATGCTATGACTTCTTCCCTTGAATACCATGTCTACATTTGTAAGAAAATAAAGTATTGGTTAGAGATTATTTTTAAGGAAATAGGGTAAGAAAATAAAACTATTAATTACCTACCAATCCAATCCCTATTCAAATAATGCTCTCTACAATCTTCGTGAATGGGCCGAGAGAAGACCTCTTGATTTACATGGTTTGCGAGTGCGACCTATAAAAAAAAGTGAAAGTTAGAATCAATTTCGGCTCACTCGATAAACTACTATTCTAAGCCGAAACTGTTTCGGCTTTCAGGCTACCCACGTATCTTTGAGCCGAAAAAGTCTGTGGTTTCCATATATTTTCAAAATATTTACCTTGTTTCGGCTCAGACATTGAAATTAATGTATGGGCCGAAAATACAGATTTCTCAGAAATATACAGGTGGTTTCGGCGCAGTAAAGATATGAAAAATCCCAGCCGAAACTGTTTCGGCTTGATCATTCTTCAAAGTTTACAAGCCGAAAATCTTTCTGGGCACGCAAAATACTCAAAAAATTCTCATATTTTCATGGATTCGAGTTATAAAAACGAGTATAAACAAGATTTATAAGAATACCTGTGTATGAGAAGGAATGGGTTCATCATAAATCGGCTCATCAACCGGATTTGGCTCATAAAATCCATCTTCATCTTCAAAATGAGGTCCTCCAAGAGATGAAGAATCAACCATTAAACGATTGTTGTTGTTGTTGTTGTTGCGAGGAAGTAAGATGAAAGGATTATCCATCTCCGAATCACTTGATTCACTCATGTTGAACACAAAAATCACAAATCTCACCAAAAAAACCTAGGTTTTTTTCCCCTTCTCCTCCCTCCAAAACCCAACAAATATCTCTCTCCAAAACCCAAAATCAGATTTTAGGTTTATGTTTAATTTAACTAAAATCATTAGTGTTAATCATAAAAATTAGTGTTAATCATAAAAATTATTGTTAATCGGTCCAAGGGTAGATTAGCATTTTTAAAAAAAATAATTACCATTTTGTCCTCTACCGGGAGGCCGGAAAACACGATTCTTCTGTTACATTATTATCAGCAGTACATGAACCTGCACCAAGTTTTGTCGCACCTGCAGTCGCATTCACGTTCTTTTCAGCAGCATTAACTGATGTTGTCACAACTCTATCTGCAGTTGCACCCTTAGCTGCTACAGATGGTCCTGTCCCTGTCACGTTATTTCTGGCAATAACATCAACAGTTTTTGTCACATTATTTTCTACAACACATACAGATGGTCCAGCAATTTAAGTCTCATTACTTACAGCAGCACCAGTTATTATCTCGACGTTCTTTACAGCTGCATTATTTGTCCCATCAACATCAATTTCAGCAGCATCTTCACCTTCTTTAGTAATCAAATCCACGTTAAGAGCGTCCACAATGTTGAGCGTCCCAAATGCCAAATCCTATGTCATATTTGGCATTTATAAATGAGATTTTCGAAAAGAAGTGTAGTGGGCAGATGCTATAATATAGCAAAGCGGAGGTGTGTGCTGCGCCCAAGTGAAAACGCAGATTAATGATACGTTTCAGTAACAAACGTATACACACACTACGCCCCACTTTAGGCGTATTTTGGTAATGCGTTTCACCTCAGGCGCATAAAAGAAATGCGTGTAATATGAGACGCATATTAAGATTACGCCCATCCATTAAACGTGAACCAATATTGCGTTTAGTTTAACGCATAATAAAATTGCGCTCACCCTGGACGGGTTTAAGTCTGAATACTGATAGAATCCTATGGTCACAGCCAATCGGGAATGTCATAAAGCTTAAATTGCTGATGCATTTGATAATGGAGCTGAGCAAGTGGACGTAGCAGCTGTATTGGAGACAGTCAAATAGGCACGAGGTAAAGGGTTGAGATGGATTCAATTAGTGGGAGATGCGCGCAATAAATGGTGCCAGAAAATGCAGTCATTTGGACTACAAATCGCTGAATAGGGGACATTATTTTTTGTTTTCTACTTGTTTTGACTATTAAATTTGTAATTTCCACTATAAAGTAAGCGTATTCATATAGTGCGTTTCCACTGAGGCGCACTTTTATTTGACGTCTGGTGGTACGCATCATAAAACTACGCCTGACTCACACGCAAAGTAAAACTGCGCTCATACCTCATACGCAACATTAATTTGCGTTTATAACCAAACGCCTTATTAGTTTTCGCTCGATAACCAACGCACTACCGAGTTGCGCTCCACCAAATGCTATCGAGGGTGTCAAATATGAGACGAAACCCTAGAAATCCTATCCTATATATGACTATGGGACGATGGCTGTGGTTGGTTTTTTATGATTTGGATGCTATATATGGGTATAGAACCCATTATAGAACGATGACTGTGGACGCTCTAATACTCACATCATCTCCTAAATCGACACTATTAAAAACCTCAAATTTGTTTGTACTTGGAATTCCACGATCACTCATACTTGGACCAGCAATTCTATTATGATTATTCATATTTCCCTTCACCTCTCTCCATTCCATCTGTACTTGATTGTGACCTTTTGGAGGCTCAATTGTTAGCATCTCACGTGAAGGAGTCTGCAACAGTTTCTTAGCGAATCTGCAATCACTTTTTTTATGCCCCATGATTTTACAATGGTCACAAAAAATGATTTTCTCATAATCCTTAATTTCTACTGTTTGCCAAAACTCTCTACCATTAGCCTGAATCAAAATACGAGATGGGATATTTTTTGCAAAATCAATTTCAATCAGGACAACAGCATAATTACCGTAGTCATGGTCCAAAGGTTTTTTATCAATCGCAATAGGTTTGCCAATGATTCTCGCAAGAGCAATCAATATTTTCTTCGCCCAAAGCTCGATGAACAAGCCTGGAAAACTCACCTACGCTGTTGTTGTTGATGTAACATATTTTTCAGGGTTGAAATTAGGTGAGAAATCTTGAACTCTCAGTACCTGTTTGTCCACCAACCACGAACCCCCATGCCTGATTCTTTCCTCGCCTTCTTTTGAGGTTAGTTTGATAACAAAAAAAAAACCTAGTCATAGCTGTTAGGGCATTGTCCGGTCAAACCCACTAGCGTTGGTATGTCAAGCTGGTTGTCAGTTTTAGGTGTCAAAACACAATTCTTGATATAGCCTACTAGAGTTTAGATTTCAAAATTAGGATATTGACAAAGTAGTAGAGACCTTGAAGACAAAGACACTGATTATAAAGAAGACATCGAATATTCTTCATCGACAAAAGGTTAGTAGGAGTTTTGACTTTTATGGAAATTCTTCTATTCTACTTATTCTATCTTTCGAAATAGTCGGCTACTTTAGTAGAGTTATAGCGATTGAGATTTTGTATTCTTGTATACATAACCACCAGTTATGTTAGTATTTTTTCCCACAATACTAAGGTTATAAGATGCATGAATAGATTTGATACCCTTTCCAGTGCAATGGTTTGCTTGCAAATCACATGTAGGAAACAAATAAATCTAAAGGAGCATTCTAGAGATAGGTCATGTAGATTATGAGGGCGTAATAACACGTCTAAGTACTGGCCCAGCTCAGAACTTCCAACGGATCCAGTTAAACCCTAATCTGGGCAACAACAACGTGAATAGTGGCTCCAAAAATTTCTTCTGAGTCCCAAAACGTCAATCTGTACACGTACATGTACGTGAACCACAAATACAATGAATTTGGCTGGAATCCAGTCGGACGGTTCACGAACCGTCCAAGTGAATATTCTTCTGGAATTCCACGCGGGTTAAACATCTGACTCCTTTATCTCTTAGTTGGACTTGTCCTTATCAGAATATCTTATGTGGTCCATCTAACGAATCTCAATGAGTCAATAAGATAAATATTATCTCTGGTCGGTTGGATATATATCTTGAAGTTTTTTTGAGCTAACAAAACACTTGGCAGATAAATGATAAAAGATTGCAATTGAGATAAATCTAGGGTTTCTTTGTGTGCAAGCCAAGTAACGGGTTCGTTTACACGGGTACTTGCTAACTTGTAGGTTAATAAACTAGTTGCTTTATTCCTAAGAAACCTATCTTATTGAGTGCTATAAATAGCGGGTTAAAGAACGAAAAACCACAAGCATCAAGCATAAGTGAAGTTTCTCTGTGGAATTGATCGTAAACTCTTTGCACTTTGGTGTAAGCTTGTTGTGGTATAGTCATCCTCTACTAGGTAGTAGTTCCTCTGTGGGATTTACCTAACGACTATAAAGACTTCTCTTGAGAGTTGGGAAGCACAGGTAGGCGATAACGTACCTTTATGGTTGTTATCAGATTAACCTGTAACTTTGGTGACGTGATCACGTTCTTCTATAGTCCTTTTCTTCTGCAATAAGGCTATTCAAGAACTGATACGTTACATACAAGGTTGAAGGAAGCAACGCAAGGCTGCACTCGGTGTTGTAAGACCTAGTTAGCTCCAGTTGTATAAGTTTCTTAAGTGATTCTTTTTACAACTGAGGTAGAGACAAGTTGGGCATAGTTTACTCGGTTTACTTGTCAGCCCCTGATTGTAAGTAGATTTTCGTATGACCTGGAGCAATCCGAAGGAAGTCACTTTACGTATGTTAAACTGAAGAGGACAGCTCGAAACATACTGTCAGTAATTAAGGTTGCAAAGCTGGTATTGTTGACATAAGCCTTTACCAGGGGTTAAAGCAACTCCTGGGCCTATAAAGGACGTCAGCTAGGGGAATCAAGTGCGTGACGATTTGTGGGGGATCTAGAGACTTAAGGAGTGCGACAGTATCCAATTCGCTTGATGGGCTTGAGTTGGTTTCTGCTACATCCCAGACCGAAGTCTTATAGTAGGTTAGTGTTTATAGGCAGTATGTACTGCGTGGTGTTCAATCTGGACGAGGTCCTGAGGTGTTTCTACAGGTGGTAGTTTCCTCGTTATAAAAATCTCTGGTTTCTTGTGTGCTATACTTTCAGCATTATATTATATGATTATATAATTAAAGCAAACACAAGAAGTACGTTATTAATAACCGTCGAGTTGGTCCATAATCCATCCAAGGGATTTACCAAGACTTGTCTTGAGTTGGACTGATCACTTGTGATCCTACTCCAGTTATCAGATTTGGATATTGATTTTTGAGATCGTCCATATCTTACCATAAGACTCACGAGCCCAAACGAAAAGTTGGTAGTATTTCGGTACCCCTACTTTTTCAATTGGTATCAAAGCCGGTAAACACATTAAAGCATAAGAGTTGTCAATTGGAGTTCAGGAGAAACCGTGAACTCGTATGTACACGTTCATGAACGCGTTCATACAGACCCGCTCGTTCTCAGGAATACCTTGTGCAACATATGAACGCGTTCACCGTTGAGGTCATTTCATGAGACAATTCAACTTAATCTACCTATACATATTATCACGGATGTGACAAATGCAAAGGCGAAGAATCCTAGAATACCTTCGGATCTTATAAGCAACATCATAGACTATTGATATGATAGAATGGCAAATACGAAACATGGAAAGGAAAACCTTTCTAACCTTTACCGAGGACGTTATGATTTATCAAGTAGTAAGCTTCGGTCTTCGTCTTCAATGGTGTTCGTCTCGATAACCTAAAACTATCCTAGTCCGAGTTGTAGAGTAAACTTATCAAGGATTGTGTTTTTGTCATCTAAACTTGACAACTTACTTGAGATAGAAATATCAGTAGGTTCAACCGAGCAATGCTCTAACAATCTCCCCTTTGTCAATTTTAGTGACAAAACCAATCTTACATATGGATTCAAAAAGTAAAATCTTTTAGCCTTAACCATAATGTACTTGATCTTCTTGTAATCTTCAACGTCTTCAAATAAGAGTGTTCCTGCAAGTGAAGATTCAAGGTAGATATAACAAACTTCAAAGTCACCACACATCTTGGTTCTAGAAGGACATAGTCCAACAAGAGTTTGTTATGCAATTGTGCAGTATATAAAAATTGTAAGCATATTGCATCGATGCTTAAAGATACTACACAATATGATATGTTCTCCCCCTTACTCAATACACTAACTTTTGCTTTGACATGACAAGCACATCGATTTTACTCCCCCTATGACAATGTCGTAGACAATTGTCGTAGTAGATAGAAAGATTTTACTCCCCCTTACTACAAGATTTCTCTCCCTTTTTGTCACAAAAATAGACAAAAGAAAAAGAAAATAGGAATCATCATAAAATAGCAATAACCAATGTAGACAAAGGTAAACAAACCTGAAACGAGAGATAAAAAGATGCAATTCTCTCGCAATTTCCACAGCCGCACACCCCAAAAAGATATTACCATGAAACACAAGTTCAAAAGAACTCTCCCCCGTATGTGTCATTCCATAAGGAACAACGCGACGACCTTCCCAAGCAAGGATTTGGAATAAATTCTTGGGTGAAGCACAATTTTACAAGTAAAATTGCAATTATGTTTTTCTTCCCTAGACAGTTACGGTCAAATAGGAATTCAAGGTTTAATCTTCCAAATTCTCATGGAGTTTCGGTCAACCATCGCCTTTAGAGAAAACATAAGGTTACCCCTTCCTAGAGGTTGTAAGACTAAGAATTAAAGGTACAACATTTAATCCAGCGGAGTTCAACATTGTATTATACGAGGTTCCTCCTTATCAAAATCGTCTCCCCTTAGCCATAAAAGTCAGAGGCATGGATTTTGATAGTTCTTCGTAAATTTCTTTGCCTTAAAAAGGGTGGTATGGCTAAAAAAGCAAATTACGATTTATGCAATACATTCATAAGGATAATATTCATAGATGAATTCTAGGTATTGCATTCAAGCTAACAACTCATAAAATTTAAAGCCAAGATGGCTTAGGCAAGAATGCCTCTTATCATGAACAAAGATTTTTCTCATCTAGATAATGTAAAGAAGAAAATAAATTATTCTTCAGTTACCTCCTTCTCTGGTTCTTCATAGGTAGTCCAGTCTTGTTCAATAGTAGATACTCTTGAGGTGAGGTCAGTGATGAGTTTGGTGAGTTTGTTAAGATCCTTGCTTAAACTTTGAACGTGTTCAAGAACAACGTCAAGTTTCATATCAGATACCTTTCTCTGTTCTTCAGAAACACATGGAATTGAGCATTGAGAAGACAATGCTTTGTTTTCTTGTGTCAAGCTAGATTCACTGTCTGAAGATTCAATTCGAATCTTTTTACAGGAAGGTAGAAAAACAGTCCATGTATTGTCACTCATCTTGCAATTTCAGTTCTATGGAGAGAAGAATTCCTTCTTTAGACTGATTGAATAACCCTTCATACTCTTGCCTTTATAAGGTTCAGACACAGAGTTTACGATTTTAAAGGGACAGGATTTCGTTCATGACAAGTCGTGAACGTCCTTTAAACATCAGTTTTTGTTGAGGTAAAAAGGCAATTAAGCTCAGTGTGACCACAAGGGTTCATCTCATAAAACAATTTTTTGCCCGAAGTAATAAGTTTAAAAATGTCAACAATATGATTTTAAGAGCATATATTGTTTTTGGCTTGCTCATAGTAATTCCCATGGATCCTGTTCTCGACTCTTGCCTTAGGGGCCAGAGGCAGGAAGAATTCTAGAAGTAGCACAAAAACTGTTGACATCCACTTCTAGTCATTACATTTTGGACTCTTAATTATGATGTGATAGCACCATTTGATTACAAAATTTTGTTTCGGCTCACTGCAATTCATGAGGCGTAAGATAGGTGTTGTAAGACAATTATGATGACAACATTGGTGATCATAAACCATCAGGACAGAGGATCACATAATCCTTTGAGCGTGGACACATCTCTTTTGGAGATCAGTGCTCAACAATTATAAGAGATGATAGATTATTGTCTTATTAAATAATATGTAAATATTTGTTTATGCACGATCTTAAAAAAAAAAACTTTTGTACAGAATCCTATTTTAGACCTTTTCTCGCTACAAGGATTACCAATAGCGAGAGTCATGTCTCTTACTGAGAAGGGGACAACATGGTTCGGTCTGTAGGACCTCGTGAATTTCTCTTCTTTCTTTTAGATGAGGTCATGTCTGATAGATTCGTCTCCACTGAATGAATAATTTTCCTACAATTTGAAAGAGACTTGTTAATATTTTTCTGAAAACCAGAACTGATAGGCTTATTATCTTCAATGATCTGTTTGACATGCCTTTTCTCAACCCATTTCTTTACAGTCTTAGGTGAGGCTGGCTTTTTAACAGAAGCAATAATTGTAGGTCGAGATACAAGATCACGAGGAGGTCTCATGTGAGACAACTTCTTTAATGAAGTTCTACAATTATTCACTTTTTCACTCTCAATGAAAGCTTCTTTCGAAGTGGACAAACTTTCTAATTTGTTCCTGAGTATTAAGTTATCTTCTCTCAACTGTTGAGTTTCGATGTTATGAAGATACATTATACTAGAGAGAGAGTGTCTTTCAAAGTTCTCAAGGTTTGAAAATTCAAGCATGAAGTGTTCCTTGTCTGCTTTATGTTCAAGTCGTTCTTTTTCAAGATCTTTTTGAAGCAGAATGAGTTTTTCTGTCAAAAGACAATTTTGCTTATCTTGATAGATATTATCATGCTGAGCACTCAAAGATAAGCAAGTTGAATGCATATACAGATCCTTATGAAAAGGAGAAAACCCCAAGTTCTCTTCTTCTGGACAGTCAAGAGTTGCATTGAAGGCTTTCAGTTTATCACAGTAATCTTTGTTAGGACAATCTGGAGAGATATGACCATAACCTAGACATTTGAAGCACTGTCGTAAATCTTCTGTATTTTCCCAATTCTGTTTTTTGTTGGGAGAAGAGAGGGTACATGAGTTCCTTTTCTTTCTCAACATTATTCTTTGAGAGAGGAGTGAAAGTATAGACTTAAGTTCCTCATCATCATCACAATCAGAATTAGGATTTTTATCAAGAGGTGTCTCAAGAGTTTGAGCCTTTAGGGATATGACCTTACTTTGATGCTCATAATCAAAGATTTTCAGTTTAGAAACCAAATCACCTCTTGATATGTCATATCCGTGCTTTTCTTGGATGACATGTTTTTTTGAATCATATCTGGGAGGAAGTGACCTTAGAATTTTTCGCACAATATCTCTTTCTTCGATGGTTTTCCCTAATGATAGAGAGGCGTTCACGATTTCAGAGAGTTTGTGTTCGAATTCCGTAAAGGTGTCTTCATCAGACATTCAATGATTTTCCCAGTCAGTCATAAGATTTTGAAGTCTGGCTTCTTTCTCTGCAGTATTACCTTCGTATATTGTTTTCAAAATATCCCAAGCATCTTTAGCATATTTACATGTTTCCACATGATGATGCAGATCGAGAGTTATGGCGTGAATGATGGCATTAAGCGCATCAACTTCTACTTTTGCTTTTGCCCTGTCGTTTTCATCATACTCGCTAGGTTTCTTATAGCGAGTGACAGCGCCATCACCTTCTCCTTCAACAAGGGTAGGTGGTGTGTATCCATCGATCACGTAGACCCAACTGTCAAAGTCTCGAGATTGTAGAAACGATGGCATAGCAGATTTCCACCATATATAGTTTGTGCCATCAAAGACTGGTGGAACATGAACATTCGCAAAATGTGTGTTCATAGTTCACGAAAGCGTCAAACACAGACAGTTACGTCTTACAAGGTGTTTGCCGGCTCTGATACCAATTGAAAAGGAGGGGATACCGAAATACACCACCAACTTTTAAATTCGTGAACCTAGTTGGTTGTTTGAACGATCTCACAAATCAATATTCAAACAACAACCTAAGTATAATTCAGAGAACCGAACCCTAACAAGAACGTAGTTCTCGTAGATCTCAAGAGAGATGGATTCACTCAAAGGTTATGAATCAACAAACTTGCAATTACTTAAATTATATAGATCAGAGAACATATATAATGCAGAAGGGAAAAGTAATGCAAGACACCAGAATTTTATTTACGAGGAAACTGCAAACCAGAAGAAAAACCTCGGGACCTCGTCCAGATGTGAACACCCTCAGTATTAACGGAATACAGACGCTAGCCTACTCTCAGACTTCGGACTAGAATGTATCGAGACTGAATTAACCGTACAGGCAATTCAGCTACCAATGTGCTCCCACGTCTCTTGGCTCCCGCAAAAACCTACGTACTTGATACCCCTAGCTGACGTCCTTTACAGGCCTAGGAGTTGCTCCACTTCCCTTCGTGAAGACTAACGCTACCCTGCCTCTAACAGGACGCCTAAAAGTATCTAAGTAATTAAACAAGAATACGATTGTGATTTCCTTTAGGCCTAAAGTCAAGGTTAATGGAAATCTGTTTTACTGAATAGGGCTTATTGATCCAGCCTAAACAGTTTACCTCCTAACGCTTGACGAACTTAGTATGAAACCTAGTTCGTGAATATGCGTTACGGAACTTCTAGGGTTTACGATTCAAGATCTACCTCACGAAGTTTCTATCAAATCTTGGTCGTGATAAGATTGAAGGAATTCAATCGACCCAAGATATAGGATCAGGAATTTTACTTCCGACCTATGCTTCACGATCCTCAAGTGAAGTCTTTCAATAGTCGTAGTCCAAAAGGACTTCGAGATGACGACCAACCTTTATGCAAGGATACACAGATGTGTAGAGGATTGTAATTGTATCTTGCAGAAGGTCATCTATTTATAGTGATCGTCAAGGGAGGCTTTGCTTAAAAGTTAAGCAACCTTCAGTAGGGCTCAAGCAAGTTCCGGATCTAAAAAGTCCATATCTTGAATACACATTCTCAATCTTCTTCTAAGTTTGGACAAGGCCAATGGTTAAAGAAGACTCAACCTTGATTGAAGGTTTGCAACTTCTGGTCCAAACATATTGAACGTTGCGTGGATTAAGTAGTTGAATTCCATTGGCTAAATAATGACAAGTCCGAGAACTAATCATTCCAGAACCGAAAACTTCATATAATGAAAGTTGGAAGTTTTCTATGGCTTATATGTACGCGTTCATGAACGCGTTCGTAGAGCTGTAAATTGGAGTTCAGGAGAAACCGTGAACATGAACGCATTCATAGAGCAGTAAATTGGAGTTCAGGAGAAACCGTGAACTCGTATGTACGCATTCATACAGACCCGCTCGTTCTCAGGAATGCCTTGTGCAACATATGTACGCGTTCATGAACGCGTTCACCGTTGAGGTCATTTCATGAGACAATTCAACTTACTCTACCTATACATATTATCACGGATGTGACAAACGCAAAGGCGAAGAATCCTAGAATACCTTCGGATCTTATAAACAACATCATAGACTATTGATATGATACAATGGCAAATACGAAACATGGAAAGGAAAAACCTTTCTAACATTTAGCGAGGACGTTATGATTTATCAAGTAGTAAGCTATGGTCTTCGTCTTCAATGGTCTTCGTCTCGATAACCTAAAACTATCCTAGTCCTAGTTGTAGAGTAAACTTATCAAGGATTGTGTTTTTGTCATCTAAACTTGACAACTGACTTGAGATAACAGTATCAGTGGGTTCAACCGAGCAATGCTCTAACAATGATACCATTGAAGAATTTAACCACAAATTGTCTGAGGTAGTGAATGCCTGTCACACATTAGGAAAAGCTATTCCGAAAAGGGACATTGTGTGTAAAATTCTAAGGTCATTACCCTCAATGTACGAATTAAAGAAACATGCTATCCAAGAATTTCACGGCTTAGACATTAACAAGAAGTGACCTTGTTTCTAAGTTAAAGATCTTCGATCATGAGCGAAAAGATGAAAAAAAATCTATCGCTTTTGAAGCTGTAAGTACTCCATGCACCTCCTCTCCACAAAAATTATCATGGGCTGATGAGTGTGAAGACATTGACAATGTAGAAGTGGAAACTGAACTGTCTCTGATTACGCAGCAACTCAAAGATCTTCTTAGATCTAGAAGAGACAGGCGATTCAGGAGTAGAGGATCCTTACTAGCATTGAAACCCAATCCTGATCGGGATGAGGATGATCTTGTTGATGTGCAATTTTTCAAGTGTCGAGGCTTTGGACACATGAAAGACATATGCCTTAGTAAGGAATACCATAAAAGGGATAATGCTCTCTCAGCTCAGTTCGATGATATGTCTGACCAACATGAATTTGAACTAGATCATGGAGAAATTGCTTTAATGGCAGATACTTCAGATGAAGCTGATGACCTAATTCATAAGTTGATCAGTAAGAGCGAGGACCTATTTCAAGAAAACATTCAGTTAAAATCTGATCTTGAAAAGGTAGAGAAAACCCTTCTCCTGAAAGATCATGATCTTGATAAATTAAGTAATGATCTCTCGTCAACTTTATCGCTTAAAGATAAAGAAATTGCAGATGTCATTGTAGTACATTGGTAAAGTCGTTGGGTGATGACACCAGCGAACTGAGTTCGAAACTCTTCTGCATCGTGGGATAAAAGAAAAATAAAATAAAATAAAGCAATTGATGCCCTAAAGAATGATCTCCAAAGATTGTCTGGTAGCTCGGATAAAGTAGCAGCAATGTTATAAGGTGTCGGCTGCTTAAGGGAAATAGACGAGCTGTGAACAAGCTCCAAGCTGACATGGATAAAATGAACAAAGCCCTGAAGCAATTCAAGGGAGTGTTGAAAAAACGTGGAAAGTTCAAGAGAAAATGAAAAGAGTAAGAAAAACTCTCAACCCGAATCAGTCTCTAGCAACCACTCTACAATCAACACCCCGTGTGAGTCTAGTACTCACACTCCAACTGTTTAAGTGCAGTTTGAGGATGCATCCTCACATTATGACTTGTGTGTGTGAGGCATGCAGTTGATATTAGGAATTTGTTCCTGGTATTGTGGTTGTTCTAGTCACTTGTAGAAATACTATAAACATATTTCCCAAAGAGTTTACTCCATGGAAATTTGTGTACAGACTTATAAACTCTGTCCGTCAGAGTCTTGTGTTTCAGTATGCGAAACGGTCGTGAACCGTCCGCGTCTCAACTCTTGGAAGATTCCCTTAAGTCTTTCAGATAAACTGAAACACACTCCTATTGATATATATATATATACTTTCATATATCCTGGAAGTCATACACAAAGATGACTCATATTACAAGAAGTGTTATGAGGAGTTGTAAAAGTGAAGCTGTGAAAGGATTTACACGCAAGAGAAAAAAGGACTCCTGCAGAAACCTTGGATTACATCCGTAAGTTTCCTAATCCAGAGACTCATGCTATTAACTCAATAGAAACAATTGATGAATTCACTCAAATGAGGAAGTACTTTCTGTATAAATCGATTACGAAAGGAAGAAAGCTATGTTTTATGAAGTAAAAGCCCAACGCTTCAGGAATAGCTGTTGTCATTATACATCATTGTTACGTGCTTTAACTGGTCTTTCCAAAGAAGATAGT
>JAJJMA010137797.1:0-11252 GCA_023529015.1 Papaver nudicaule
TTTTCCAATTCGGGCCCACATTTCTCCATACATTGCCACCGCTGCCAAGAGTGTATACATGAGTAGCAATTTCAAAATTGGGTTCATCTGACTCGATACAAATTCTAATAACCTTGTATTCATTGGTTAAAGAACAGTAACCGAATCTGTTCCACATGTACTCTCCTTAAAGATTCGGAAGGATAATGTATTCTCGAGTGATTGGATTGCAGACAAAAGCAGGTCCAAAACCATAACCATATTGCTCATACAACGAACGAATGCAGATTAGACCATTACATGAACCAAGAAAATGACAATTCTCAACAGCGGGCCTTAAATTCATCCTTGTTTTTCTACTTGACAATATCTCACCATTCTCTTCATACTCGGTATAATAATATTCTCTCTGTCGTTGATCACAATTATAACTAGTGAAAATAAAGCTCACCTTGTTACGAGAATCGTCATCACTAAGTTGTTTCAATGTCACTTTAACTGGTCATTTCACTCCCAACTATTGATATCCGGCTCTATGAGGAGAGAACACTCTGGATTGATGGGTATAAAGAAGTACAAAACATG
The DNA here is from genome assembly GCA_023529015.1 of Papaver nudicaule. Classification (NCBI taxonomy): domain Eukaryota; kingdom Viridiplantae; phylum Streptophyta; class Magnoliopsida; order Ranunculales; family Papaveraceae; genus Papaver; species Papaver nudicaule. The sequence continues at coordinate 565 of JAJJMA010137797.1, forward strand.
AAAATGGCATGTTAAATAGTTGTATATTTTCGTGTCATACCGTAAATTCTCTTTAAATTCTAAAAACTAAAACTAGTGAGTCATAGTTGGAATTTGTAATGCTATTTATTAAGTTTCATACTTGCAAGTGTGTTAGGGGTTGATTCTTCTTTAGCGTTGTGTAATCTGGCCCTAGCTAGTTATAACTTTATCTAAATGACTTTTCTGTTTGTTTTATCGAAAAGGTTCTACGTCACGCTTGTGATTTTGAAACGTATACAAATGCCGTTGTTGGAGAGGAAATGAGTTTGGTGTAGTGGGAAGCTGCAGCTTGCGACACAAAACTGAAGCAATGATGAAACCGATTCTATAAGATGACATAAAGGCATAAGAGCTGAAGGAAAAAGATGCGACTTGCTCCAGTTCTAGTAGTTTTCCATCAAGATGAGGGAGTTGAGAGATGAATTAAAGAATGGGCACGACAGGCAAAAGATGGAGAATGTTTACAAATTGTGTTTTAGTTCACTTGATGTATTATAGTTTTCTTGTCAAACGTTTCTACAAAAGTGTCATTCTCAGTCACGAAATCTTCTACCAGGAAAGGGTTGCCTTAAATGTTACATAGCAATTTCTTTGTAGAATTTATGATATCTGAATTACTTCCCATTATCAGCATATCATCTACATATAAGCATATGATCACGAAACCTTTTGGTGTCGTCTTAGTCAACCCATTTCAACCCTTACTGTTATTGTGTTGTTGTGCCTGTCACACCCTTAAATGCACCTTGCAATTTTTTCTTAAGGATTGACCCGGCACACAGTAGTTCTCTTACCAAAGATGGTTAACTCACTATGTTCAACCTTATAAGATCGCATCTTGCAATCAGCAACACTTCTCTTGAGTATATAGAACGGAAGACTTTACTTGTTTACTTGGCCTTTCTCTTGAACTCTAATTGCAGCCCATACGGTCAATCAAGCTTCTTGCTAATGCATACGAATGGAACAATAGAACATAAACACACAGGCTTTATACTAATGAAACCTTTTCATTAAGTAAGGGGAAGATACACAGATTTTCGTCCAACCCTGTGGACATAAGCTTATTCTAACTCTAAGCCTACAAAATCACTCTCAGTACAATTGGTGCCTCACAAATTCGAAGACTATTGATTACAAACTTAATCTGGCCTATTTATAATGTTAGGCCAATGTCAAATCATGTGCAACTGATGCACAAGCCATGGCCAGACATCTGGCCATTGGCAGTTCCTGTAACTGCCAAGTATGATAACTGCTAGCCTTGATGTAGGCCAAACGCTGCTACACTTGTTCTTTTCAGTTACTATGGACAAACACGGTTATTCTAACCATTCTTCACCATCCTTCTACTCAGGCCACGCGTATCTAAGCCTTGGCCAACTTTTAGGCTTCATATCGGCTTTTACCAAGCCATGCTGCATCATCCCATCTAGGCCATGTGATACATTTAATTGGACGCCACAAATAGTGCATACACATGATATTAAGCCTTCTAAACTCGTGCATAGCTTTGGCCCACTAGCCTTAGCCTTCTTGATACCTTTGGCTGAGTACGAACTTACAATAACGCGTTTGGCAGCGTCATTGCCTATCATGCATTTCCAAAGCGTTGGCTACGCTTTGGCCTAATGCTAAGGTCATTCCCTTGACCTTTTCCATGTCCTTGATTTCATACTTGAGCTGGGCTAACTCAAAATCCTTGGACACTTGACATTGACCAATCAATGTCATAGGCATGTCAAATGCATATCAAATGGCCTTCCTTGTCTTAGCCTAATGTCGCTTCCTTGTCGGACTATGAAGCTATATTTGCTAGGCCACTTATGTACAGGGTTAAACCTCCCCTACCCATTCTGTTCATCGTCCTCGATGAACGTAACACTCGTTTGGGCCTTCCCAAACTACTTGGCCACGTACTTATCTGAAAAACCTCTTTTCAGAAACTTAGCATACTTCGCATCAACCTTCCTGGCGTCCATGTCAATGCCTTACTGCTTTGTACCACAAGCCACCTCTTAGCTTTAATGCCTTGCCATTGAACTTATGAATTTCAGCTACATTGTTGCATCGTCGACTATGCTCTAACTTTGCTGAAATCGCACTTCAATGCTCAATAAGCCATCCCAATCCTGCTGACATCTACTTGTCTTGACCACAGAATTGTCCAAGTCATTTTGTGTCTAAGGGTACACGCCAAATGACTTCATATAATCCTGATATGCGCCAATTCTACTGCCTTCTTCCGACTTCAAGTTGCATCCCCTCCAACTTGATAGGTCTTATGCTAGACTAAGCCTTTCTCCATTCATATTGCGGATCCCCGTCCCAGGAATTAATATTCTCTATCAGTCTCTCTTGCATGCCACAGAATTTTCCAACTTGATCATTCTTGGCCATGCCACTGAAACAACATGAAAGAAATGCATGACTTGCATAGTCATGGCTTAGGACGGAACTTTGGTCAACCCAATAGTTCAACTTCCTCTTCACGCGCCTTTGAAACCAACATGCCTCACTTGCTTCTTCAAACTGCAGCGTTGTGTTGCTTTGAAAACAGCATGGTTTTCTTAGCCATGAGCCAAACTTTGCTCATTACGTTGATGGGCTTACTTCTACATTCTCGCTGCCAATATGTGGTTACACTCTTTACAGCTCCCAACAGCAAACTCGTCTATGCCAATTTGCTTTGCTTTTGCTTTCAGCGCCTCTTATTGTATACTTTGGCTTAGTATACTACATAGTGCTCCCCCAATGAATTAGATTTACATTGAGCTAAAAGAGACAAGGCTTTTGCTTAAACACCACCTTCATTCATTACTATCTTACATAAGAGACTCTTTCCCAATACACCAAGGCCACCACAAGGCCTGAACCGAAAGCAAATACACAAACGAAAGCAAATTACACACTTACAAAGTGAGCTATCTCGTAGACCAAGAGATTAGCTTCATCCAACTTCAACTAAAACAGCAAACTTAAACAGAAACTCTGAATTCCCTCTAGAATCAAGCAACCAGCAGGGTTAGGCACCATTTATTTAGTACTAGGGTGCCCCTGCTTCATACTTTGTCAATCACGGACTACATGGTATGCTAAGGTCCATAGGATATCCAAACTCCTCATGGATCTCAGCCAATCTTTCCTCAAAGGTGCGGACAGGAGCGTATTCACTTTCCAAGCCCTTGTCGCACTTCATGTCATATGGACTAACATTCCCTTGACGAAACAAGGAGCTCTTGGATCTTGTATGAATATCCCGCTTAGGTGAGGCATAACTGTTGCTTCTGCTGTAAGGAAAAAGTTGTTTCCCAATACCATCTCAAAGTCATTGAGATGCATTCCCATTACATTGATGCTTCCACGCCATTCTCCAACTTCAATATTAGCCAATGCCATTCCCTTGATTGGCCTAGCAATGTCATTCACCGTCTCCATGCAGTGGTCAGCTTGGAATACATCCAAACCCAAATACTCGGCCATGGTAAGGCTCATCACAGTGTGTGAAGCGCCTGTATCCGCCATATGCCCGAAAGTCTGTGGTTATGAATGCCAACTTTGACGTACACAAGGGCAGCACTGTTCAGTCCAAACTGTCTATGAGCTGCCTTCTTTTGTGCTACAATGTTGCATAATTGAATCGGATTCACGTGCTCTACTACATCATTTCCTTCATTTCGCCACTTCCATCAGTGACTAACGCAGACAATTTCTCCCTTCTCGACAATCTCTTGCAAGATGAGGACCCTTTCATAGGAAGCATTCATTCGTAGTTGCTTGGTTCTTTGAGGCCGAGTTAACATCACGCTGATAGCTCTTCTCCTTAGTCTCAGGAGCTTTCCCTTTACCATTGTACTTCGATTTCTGGCCCTTCTTATCAATGCCCTTCTTGATCGCATCAGTTGAGGTAGTGACCGAACGATAATCAGCAAGGCTGTCAACTATGGCCATGGCTGAAGGTAGGTATTTGGTACCCTGCCTTCTTACTTCAGCCTGCGCCCATTGTTGCAATCCAGAAGTAAAGTTAAACAACTTGTCCTCCTCGGACATGTTGCGGATATCCAGCATGAGAGATGAAAATTCCTTTACGTATTCCCGTGGTATTCCGGTATGCCTCAACTTACCTAAGCTCTCTCTAGCCAGCCAAGCAGCTTTGCTTGGTAAGAATTGACCCTTCAATCCTTCATGACGTCCCATGTCATGATCACTGGACGACCAGCAGTAATGTCGTCATCAGTGCGCGTCCTCCACCAAAGCTTAGCATCACCCTCCAGGTACATGCTAACTAAAGTGACTTTCTGCTCTTCCAATGTTCTGGCGGCCTTGAAGTATTGTTCCATATCCCATATGAAATTCTCCAATGCCTTTGCATCCCTTGTGCCAGAAAATGCCTTACTACCGGTCCCCATTACTACCGGTCCCCCTTATGACCTTCATCCTTGCAGGCTCCCCATTACTACCGGTCGCACCAATAGTATTGTTCATTCCAAACGCATTGATCATTCTTCGTAGCACACCCATCTCCTCGAGTTGCACTTTGAATGAAGCCAACAAATCTTCGTACTTCAGCACCAAGTCCTCATACTTCTGTGCCGAACTTGTAGTCGTGTCAATTAGAGTATCATATTATTGCGTCAAGTCATTACACTTCTCAGCAGAACAAATAGCCTTGCCAAGTGCATCACCCACTTGAGCGTCCAATAATTGCACACGTCTCATCAAGGTATTGTCAATGTTAGGATCATCTGCTTTAGCACTTCTGTACCTACTCTTTCTTCCAAACAATGCACCCTCTCTGCTAGTTTTTCAAGAGCATTCTGTTGTCCTTTACTGACCATGATCACACAACACAAATCTTAGCAAAAATCAGAGAAATCCTTCGCAAAACAAGCAAAAACAGAGCCAAAGCATGCTCTGATACCCGAACTGTCACACCCTTAAATGCACCTTGCAATTTTTTCTTAAGGATTGACCCGGCACACAGTAGTTCTCTTACCAAAGATGGTTAACTCACTATGTTCAGCCTTATAAGATTGCACCTTGCAATCAGCAACACTTCTCTTGAGTATATGCAACAGAAGACTTTACTTGTTTACTTGGCCTTTCTCTTGAACTCTAATTGCAGCTCATATTGTCAATAAAGCTTCTTGCTAATGCATACGAATGGAACAATAGAACATAAACACACAGGCTTTTTACTAATGAAACATTTTCATTAAGTAAGGGGAAGATACACAGATTTTCGTCCAACCCTGTGGACATAAGCTTATTCTAACTCTAAGCCTACAAAATCACTCTCAAGTACAATTGGTGCCTCACAAATTCGAAGACTACTGATTACAAACTTAATCTGGCCTATTTATAGTGTTAGGCCAATGCCAAATCGTGTGCAACTGCTGCACAAGCCATGGCCAGACATCTGGCCATTGCCAAGTATGATAACTGCTAGCCTTGTTGTAGGCCAAACGTTGTTACACTTGTTCTTTTCAGTTACTAGGGACAAACACGGTTATCCTAACCGTTCTTCACCATCGTTCTACTCAGGCCACGCGTATCTAAGCCTAGGCCAACTTTTAGGCTTCATATGGGCTTTTACCAAGCCATGATGTGTCATCCCATCCAGGCCATGTGCTACATTTAATTGGATGCCACAAATAGTGTATACACATGCTATTAAGCCTTCTAAACTCGTGCACAGCTTTGGCCGACAAGCCTTAGCCTTCTTGATACCTTTGGCTGAGTACGGACTTACAATAACGCGTTTGGCAGCATCATTGCCTATCATGCATTTCCAAAGACTTGGCTACGCTTTGGCCTAATGCTAAGGTCATTCCCTTAACCTTTTCAAATGGCCTTCCTTGTCCTAGCCTAATGTCGCTTCCTTGTCGGACTATGAAGCTACATTTGCTAGGCCACTTATGTACAGGGTAATACTAGGCCTGCAGTCTATTGGTATTGTTTCCTTAGCCTTGACACCCAAATCATTGATTGCTTCGTCTATAACCTAAAAAGAATGATGTTCTAGAAGGATATCGTTGAACATGATGCTCCATTCCTGTGTTGAGAAGTCGTACTTATCATAAGGAATTTCAGTTGTATATTCCCTAAGAACTAGAAGCTTTTCTTTTATATTCCACGGTGCTTTTCTTAAGATTTCTTGTTGATCTCTCATAGTGTTAAGCTTGAAAACAAACAAGTTTTTCCCAACTACTTTTATTTCTTAAGATTTCTTGTTGATTTCTCATAGTGTTAAGTTTGAAAACAAACAAGTTTTTCCCAACCACTTTTATTTGCTTTTCTCGATATTTTCTCCATAGTGCATTGATTTCAACTTTCAGCTATGAAGTTTCAATGGCCTCAGATTGAAGAAGTCTGCCTCCTAGTTAGCAATTCGCCGTATTTTTGGCGTATAATTCGCGAATAACGACCCAATCGGACGTCCAACTAAATTTCCGAACCCTATTCGCGTATTATGTGGTCCCAGCGAATAATTCGTGAATTATACGGGCTCGCGAATTATTCGTCCCTTTAATTCGACGTGATATATCAACCCATTTCCACTAAATCAACCCAAATCAAATAACGAAGCGACATTTTAAAAATTAGATGGTGGAGGTACTCGAACCCCAGGCGTTGTCTCTCCTTTGGCTGATCTTAAACCACTGAGCCAAACATTGTTTGGTGATTATGTTACCCATATTTTATATATAATCTATATTAACCATTATAATGCTACAACCCTATAAAATACTATTAAAACAATATTTTACTATGCCGAATTTAGCGTACCTAATTTACATTTCTAAAACGTATTATACACGTACGTATACCGTTCCGAACTACTGACGAACAACGAATCGTTGACCGAATTCTTGACCAGATTCAAAGTATCTGAATCCGTATAATACTCGTACGTTTGACGTTCCGAGCTTGTATCTGTATCCCAAATTGCTAACTAGGGTCTGCCTATAAGACAGTTGGACCAGAGATTAGTAGTGCTTGATAATGCAGTGGATGAACCAATACCTTGACGAGCATTTCTTGAGGACATTTCATTGATACTTATTTTGGCAATGCCATTTGTTAGCTTGGATATTTGAGAGTTATGCTGAGAACTCATAGTTGTTACCACCTTGCCGTCGAAGAAATTTAGGGTTTTTTGAAGCTTTGAGGGTGTGAGGATATGAGATATATACTGGTCTGGAACCGTAGATTGGGGATAAGTCTGTTTCCTAAAATATAGCATCAAATCTTGTATTTTAGGTAAGCTGTGGATTACGTATCTGTTGAGGCCATAAGACTCAGGCCTAATATTGAATGAGAATAATTTTGAAGTTCTAAAATTTCGGGCATTTGTCGGACTGAGGGTTTTGAATTTTAAATGGGTGGGATTTAAATCGTTGAGGCGACTCAGATCTTCAATCATGGTAAAAAAAAAGTGAGAGAGAGAAAAAGGAAAGAAAAAAAAAAGGATAAAAAAGAAAAAAGAGAAAGAAAAAAAAGTAAGAGAGAGAAAAAAAGAAGAAAAAAAGAAGAAAAAGAAAAAGAAAAAAAAGAAAAAATAATAAGAGAGAGAAAAAAGAAAAGAAAAAAAAATGAAAAAAGAAAAAAAGTAAGAGAGAGAAAAAAAGAAGAAAAAAAAAGGAAAAAAAAAAAAAAAAAAGAGAGAAAAAAAAGAAAAAAAAAAAAAAAAAAAAAAAAAAAAAAAAAAGGATCGACGTGTTATTGAGAGGTTAGTTTAAGGGCCTTTAGTTGAAACCTTCTTCTATAAATTCTCTGGCTCTGCTTGATCAACTCAACACATCTTCTATAGCTCAACACATCTTCGACACATCTTCTATATTTTCCAGGCTCAATACATCTTCGACACATCTTCTATATTTTCCAGGGTGCTATTTCCGCACACCAAGTTCTTGGAATCGCTAAAACGCTTAACAGAGATTTAAATAGATATCTCTTCTCTTGTGAACTTGTATTTTTTCACTCATACAGTCTCATTGATACAATTTGTTTATTTAACGAGTTTCTTATGCATATCTCAAACTTTTCGAACTTGTTGTTATTGATATTTAAGGTAACGGATGGTTATTTTTAGTAATTATCTTCCTGATTTCTTGTGCTTGGTTTATTCTTCTTTGGGTTCTCCTGGCTGTCAGTTGTGTTTATGTTCTGTAAACACACTGACCTGATGCCTTTGTAATTTCTTTGTACAGTTTTTTCTCTTCTTAATATAACCCTTTCATTATCGAAGAAAAGCACATTTGGGGTTCTAATAATCCAATAAATTAACGTGCTCTTGATTCTAGGGGAGATCTGGCAGCATCCTAATTATCTGGAATTCTAACAAAGTCTGGTTGATTGACTTCATTGTTGGAACTTTCTCGGTGAACATTCAATTTGCGAACCGAACTCCTCTCACAGATTCAATGGGAAAGCACGAGTTCAACAAGCTTGACCGACAATAATCATCTTGCGGTACAATTTGTTTTGTATTGCACTTGAGAAGTTTTACTTGATTTTCAGTCTTACCGTGTTTAACAGTGACAAGGCAGCACTGCCAAGAGAAGTTTACGAGGTCACCAAGCTTGAGATCAACATCTTACCATAGAGTGCTTGTTTTGTTTGCATTTCGTTTCGTTCCTTATATGTTTGCGAGTTATTTTGGTTTCACAATAATTGTTGATGTGTTGATATGGCTGTACAAGTGAAAAGTGATTCTGAAGGTACATTCACGAAACTAACCTTGAGCACAAAAAGAATCAGTGAATTTTCTCAAGAAGAAACAGTAGCTCTTTATATTATGTTCAATGAGAAAAATCACCCTTGTTTTTTTTTTTTTTGAAAAAGACAAAATCATATTTAATAATATAATAGGAGTACTTTTTAAAGCTCCCACATTCATCCTCCCATCAAGCTCGAATATTAGAGCTTGCGGTCCCACCATAAATTTCTCGACCAATCAGAATATTTCGAGGTTCTGGGCTTGGATAATTCGGTCGGTCAGAAAACTAGACCCATTGAGATCGAGGGTGTTTTGGAGAAACCCGGGATGGTTTCTTAGGTCGCGAAAATTCTTCGCAACAGAGGCACCCATCTCTTCTTCTTCTCCTCTCCTGCGAAACCAAAACACTTTCTCTTTTCTCTTTCTCTCTCTGCGATACCTGTTCTCCAGAACCATAACAAATCCGAACTCCTCCAACCCTAAGAAAAAATAGCCAACGGCGCGTACCTTTTCTGTTTTTCCGGTAACAACCAAAATCGAACTGGGAAACCAAATATTCGAGTCTGATGTTCGGTTATAAGAAGGTAAACTATTTATCATTGTTTAGATGATTAATTCTGTTAATTTGATGCATGGGTAGAAATTGAATTTAGGGTTCTTCGATTTTAGGGGTTTTCTTCATCTTATCGGTATTGCATTACGTATATTACAGACCGAGCTCGGATTATGTATGTTAATGGTAAACCCATTATTCAATTTCTTTTTCTCTCTTCAATCGTTTTACTGTTTGATGTTCTATGTTACAGATTTGGATCTTATTTCGAAAGAGGTTCGATTTTCCCTAGATTTAATTGTGGTAATTAGGATTGTTGATTTTTGCAAAGAGATAGTGTAATCAGAACCTCTCAAATCTAATTGTGACAATCAGTGTCGTTGCTGCACAGTTGGATATCAAAATCATCTGTGTCTATGTAGGCGTCTTGAATTATTTTTATCCTCTTTGTTCCCCTAACCAATTTCTGTATCATAATTTGAACGAGGAGAAGATAACTCATAACTCATTTTGGTGTTTATAATTTGAACCACTTTGCCATGTTCTCACCTCAAGGCGTTCTACGACATGCAGGTGGACATGAGATATCCTACACACCCAGGTTTCAAATCTGTAGTCACTGCAGATGTGGAGTGCTTAGCATAGTATCCACATGATGAGAACTCATATTTGGTGAGTTTCTGGAATATTGTTTTATTCTCATAAGGTTGTTAAGTCCTCTGTATCATTTGCCAAAAGATGGTCTCTTTGATTAATGATATCCTTCTATAAATTGTTTTCTGATGAGCTTCGAGTATGTTATTTGCAAGTTACTTTAGGTGGGGTCAGGAATTCTAGGAATGACTAAGTTATTATTTGTAAATTTTTAATGTCTCCCAGGTTGATTGCGCATTCTTCTTGGCCACTCCATCATGGCAGGTTGTCAATTTAGGCATGTGAGAGTGGCAGTACTTTGGAAAGTTTAATGCCAACAACCACGTGACAACAACATCAAATGCCTCAAAGAGCTAAACCATATACCCTTTTTGATGATTTCTACTTTTTTTGGGGGTAGATTTGGGTAGATGGATTGAGAAGTCTATTTCTCACGGTACACGGACTAGCCATGGATTGAGAAGTCTTATTTGATGGATTTGTCAGCATCAAATCATCTCCATTTGAGATGTGGGGTCCTCAGTTAACGACGAGGTAGAGTTCAGGATGAAGGCTAACTTTGTCTTTGGGAGTTTGGCTAAAGGTTAATTTACTTTGTTAAGCTGCTTATCGTTTCTTCAATGCATATAATGGTTATGATGGATTTTAAAGTGCTCATATGGTGTTGATATTTCTTCAGGTTCATAAATCCCAAGTTGTTGCAAGAAAAGTGTAGGTACTAGAAATCTGAGGGACACG
>JAJJMA010137804.1:8266-26643 GCA_023529015.1 Papaver nudicaule
GGACATTTTGCACATTTTATACTTGTTAAGCTTGTATATATATATAATGAGTAATACCATTGCTCAGTATCATTCTCAAAATTAGTTGGACGTGTAACAGTGTAAGCTTGTAAAATGTGTGCTAATCTGCTAATGGCACTACTAAATAGGGTATGAATGGAGTGGTCTTTGGAAATCGACACTCAGTGTATCTTACTGGCTAAAGTATTTTGTTGGAATTTAAATTCAGCATACCATGAAATGTTTAATCACAGCCAAAAAAATATACCGCTTGGCTTTGGAGTGCTAACCAAAGAAATCAACATACGTAGCAGTTCAAAAGAATAATTGAGGTGTATTGGTTTTGAAGGCACGTAGAGCCGTAGAGGGCAGTGAAAGGTATGGTTGTCAAGGCTGCTTATGAGCACCAATTTGCTTGGACGTGTACCAAATTCATATACAACAAAAATCTCTTTTGCCTATGAGTTGGTGGGTTCCCACTGGCAATGCTGAACTGTTTTTAAACAAGTTAGTCAGCAGACTCAGCACTCTTCTTCTATGGTCGTGCATTTCGATCTTTTTGTTTCGCTAATTTCTCTGGCCTACAAGTGGCTGATATGAAGTCCTAGATACGAGATCGTTTTGCCAATTTCGTTGGCCTGCAAGTGGCTGATATGAAGTCCTAGATACGAGATCTGCAATATGATTGGAGAAAAACCAAGATTTCTTGAGTTGCGAAATGCAAGAAATGTCGGAGGCAAAGGCACATATCGGGGTGATTTCGGATCATTGTGTGTGTACCCTTGGGCCGGAATGGTTTGGAGAAGATTTGTTTGCTGATGCAAGAGTTTGCCCTACACGTTATTGAGTTTGCATTTGAGCATTGGTGGCTTTGGAGCACAGACGACGATGCAACAACAAAGCTTAAATTCATAGGTTCGATGGCAAGGCGGTGAAGCTAAGTGGCGTTGATGGAAAAGATTGGGCAAGGTTGTTCGTACTGTCATGTAGTAGTGGCTGAAATGGAGAGTGTTTAACTCTTTTTGGAAGAATGGTGAGTCCTCCAACAAAAACCCTCAAAAGAAAAAATAAACTTTTTATATGAGAGGGGTTGTTTTGGGTTTCCATTGATTGGCTAATTTAAGGACCTCCCAAAATGATAGGGTGGCTTCAAAACACTATCCCAGGATGGTTACATGGGTTGTCCTAACTAAAAACCTAATCAAACAAAAACTAAAACCTAATCAAATAGAAGAAAAAAAAACGTCATCTTCTTTTCCATGTTTTAACCACCATTACCAGCACCACCGGCGATACTACTACCAGTGCCTCCGCTGCTGCCACCACCACCGGCACCACCGCAGCCGCCACTGTTTCCTTTTGAGAATGCAGTCCATGATAAATAACAACTTCAATCAACTTCTCGTCCATCAGTTTCAGGACGACCTCGTTTTCAAGGTATAGATTTCTTAGGGTTAAAAAAACGTGGTCAAGGACTTCGATTATGGATTCGTGTTGATTCATCCGGGAATTCTCGAATCATGGAGGTTGATAAATTTACTATGATGCCTCGTTGCGATCTTCCAGCTAGAGATCTTCGTCTTCTTAATCCTCTTTTTGTTTATCCATCAACAATTCTTGGAAGAGAGAAAGCTGTTGTTGTGAACTTAAAAACAAATTCAATGTATTATAAGAGCAAGCACTATGGTGTCATAAGCCATCCCTAGATTTGAGTCATATAGGGATGGCATATTTGACACAAACTGGCAACCACTATGGTCTTAGCAAGAAATCGACGGAAACTCAGTTTCCGCCACCTCTAGAGTGCGGATACTCAGTTTCCGTAATTTTTCTTCGGCGGAGACTAAGTTTCCGCACAGGCAAAGCTTGACTTTTGACCATGCGGAAACTGGGTTCCCGTAAAGAATGAGTTTCTATACAGAAAACCCATCGACTAGAATTCATTTCTTCACTTCCTCTTTTCCTCTTCTTCTTCATACTCTCATCTTCTTCTTCCACCAAAATTTTAATTTCTTCAATTTGGAGTCAAATTAATCAACGAAATCAAAAGGGTGTGTTCATTGGTGGTTATATAGAAGCAATCAATTTCAATTTTCATCAAGAAATTTTGATAAAGGTGAGTTCTTTAATTCTAGGGTTTTAGATTGTTTTTTGGATCATGATGTAAACGTATTTGAATGATTTTTTTTTGCAACCGAAACAACTTATTGATGTTATGATAACATATATATACTAATTTCATGACCTAAGATTGTTGATTGTTGATTGAGTTAGGTTGAAATTGAATGAAATGTTGATATGGTTTGAATTTGTTGATTATATGCATAATAGGATTGAGAATGATTATATGCATGGTTTGAATTTGTTGATTATATGTTGGAATCATTGAATTTGATTGAATTGCCGCATGTATGTATAGTAGGATTGAAATTGCAGTTGAGAATGATTCCTAGCATTGAATCCCTATGTAATATTGGTTTTGTCACTAAAATTGACAAAGGGGGAGATTGTTAGAGCATTGCTCGGTTGAACCCACTGATGTTGCTATCTCAAGTCAGTTGTCAAGTTTAGATGACAAAAACACAATCCTTGATAAGTCTACTCTACAGCTCGGACTAGGATATAATTAGGTATTCGAGACGAAGACCATTGAAGATGAAGACTGGAGCATACATACTTGATAAAACATATCGTCCTCACTAAAGGTTAGAAAGGTTTTCCTTCCAAGTTTCGTATTTACCATTCTATCATGAAAATAGTCTATGTTGTTGTTTATGTGATCCGAAGGATTATAAAGATTAGTTCTTTTAAGCATGTTGTTTACATGACCAATGCTGAAGTAGAATGTGGAATATTGAGTTAGTTCTTAGATTGTCTGAACAGCATACGCGTTCATATGTTGGACAACTTTTCTAATTGAGCTTGAGCATTTTGTATGTACGCGTACATGAGAACTCGGGAGTTTCCGGAACTCAACCATCTGCTCTATGTACGTGAACATGTACGTGTATATATAAACCATGGAAATAACCTATCAATAGTATACGCGTTCATGTACGCGTTCATGTGTTGACGTTCTTGTCTATTATGAACAGATTCTTGTAAGCTTTCACAATATGAGCTCATGTCCATAATTTTCTTTGAGTTCGTATACTTATGGAATCCTTAGCATGGCCAAACTTGTTTAGCCATTGCCATCATTCTTTGATCAAGGCGAGTCTTCTCACAACATTTAGGTTTCGACCAACGAGTTAGAAGAAGATTGAGTTGGACCTCAATACAAGCCTATGGACTTTTCTAAGTTCAGAAACTTGCTTGAGCCTCACTCAAGGTTTCTTAACTTTTAAGCAAAGCCTCCCTTGATGATCACTATAAATACATGACCTTCTGCAAGATACAACTTCAATCCTCTACACATATGTGTATCCTTGCATAAAGGTTGGTCGTCATCTCGAAGTCCTTTCCTTGGACTACGACTATTGAAAGACTTCACTTGAGGATCGTGAAGCACAGGTCGGAAGTTAAATTCCTGATCCTGTATCTTGGGTCGATTGAATTATTTCAATCTTATCACGACCAAGATTTGATAGAAACTTTGTACGACGGATCTCGTATCGTAAGCCCCAGAAGTTTTGTAACGCAAATTCATGAAATAGGTTTTAGACTAAGTTCGTCAGACATTAGGAGGTAAAACTGTTTAGGCTAGATCAATAAGCCCTATTCAATAAAACCGATTTCCATTAACATTGACTTTAAGTCTAAAGGAAATCACACTCGTATTCTTGTTTATAACAGAGTACTTTTAGGCGTCATGTTAGAGGCAGGGTAGCGCTAGTCTTCACGAAGGGAAGTGGAGCAACTCCTAAGCCTGTAAAGGACGTCAGCTAGGGGAATCAAGTACGTAGGTTTCTGCAGGAGCCAAGAGACGTAGGAGCACAACGGTAGCTGAGTTGCTTGTAGGGTTAATTCAATCTCGATACATTCCAGTCCGAAGTCTGAGAGTAGGCTAGCGTCTGTATTCGCTTAATACTGTGGGTGTTCACATCTGGACGACGTCCTAGGGTTTTTCTACTGGTTTGCAGTTTCCTCGTTAACCAAATTCTGGTGTCTTGCATTACTTTTCCCTTCCGCATTATATTATCTCTTATTTATATAAGTGAAGTAATTGCAAGTTTGTTGATTCATACCCTTGAGTGAATCCATCTCTATTGAGATCTACAAGAACTCGTTCTTGTTAGGGTTCGGTTCTCTGAACTATACTCGGGTTGTTGTTTGGATATTGATTCGTGAGATCCTTCAAACAACCTAAATTAACTAGGTTCACGGAAACTGAAAAAGTTGGTGGTACATCTCGGTTTCCCCTCTTTTTCAGTTGGTATCAGAGCGGGCAAACACCTAAAGGACGTAACTGTCTGTGTTTGTTTCTATCTAAAATGATGTCTTTTTTAGAAAAATTGTTCGTGAAAACCTATTTTACATACCAGAATGTCCTTGAATGGTTTCGCAACATGCGTTGTTTGATCAGTCACTCAGGACAAGACTACCGAAGGTTCTTTCATCTTCAACTTGAACTGGAAAATAATAGACATGGTCTACTCAATCACCATGGAGATCATCCAAAACCAATTAGAAGTTCTTGTTATGAACTCTACTGGATTTGTTAAAAAGAAACCTTCCTCTTCCAAAAAACACTGCTTTAAGTGTGGAAGAAAAGATCATCTCAAGAAGAACTGCATTGTCCATATTCCCATTAAAGGAAGCTTAAACAGTGACGAGCTTAGTCAACACTTTGGAGAATTTAATCCATTCGGACCCAATCTTCACAGAATCGAGGATGAACTATACAAAGATATGATGAGCGAGCACAAACGTGCTTCTTTAAATATAAATTAATATACATTCTTAATCTTTTCTGCTCTTCGAAGATGAAAGGATGGTACATATCTATGAAGACAGGTACGATTTCTTCTCTATATTTTATCTTTAATTTTTTTTTTCAAGATTACTTTGTGGAACCCTAGTACTGTGAAACGTCCATTATTTAATGTTACGACAATGTTTCTTTATTTTTGATAAGACAATAAAATTTTCATCTATCGTATTGTTGAGCAATGATCTCCAAAGCGATGAATCCACGCTCACGCAGTTAAGTGACTGTTTGTCCTGATGGTTTATGATCAGAAGATACAATGTGATTCTCATAATTGTCTTATAGCATCTAGACTCCTGATTTGCAGTGAGTACCTAAAAGATGCTACCACATCCAGAAAAGTCCAAAATGTAATGGCTTGATGTGGGTATCAACACTCCTTCTACCCAGTCTAGCAAATTCTCCATTCATCTCAAGGACAAAGTTATTCCACCCAATATCTCTGATACAATCTTGGAAGAAAAGGATGGTGACGTAGTGATGACAGACCTAGATCACGGGGAGGCTCACTTTAAGCATGAATCTGATGTCCCTTTGAAAGAAATTGGTGAGAATATTGAGAATCTGAAGCTGACCTCCGCCACCAACGTCGCCCTAACTGGTCATACCGGCGAGACTGAGATTCCTCGCTCTTACCGTTCATCTTTCCCAGTCATGCACAAGATGCCACTCGACGACAGACCTTCCGATTTGCAAAGGAAAGGATGCACCGGCGAAATTGTTAATAGACTCGTTGATTCCTTCTCCAAGTTGCTCAATCTTGAGGAGAAAGGCATTTTTGACTCTCTTTACTATAAGGCCATGTGAAGTATTCTACCACCAGCCTTGTCAACTCTAAAGATCTTTCCTCCGTGGCTCATGACTTGTCTCCTCAGGAGCACTTTAATGTTGCCGCTATGGTGATTATCTTTTCTTTACACTTTGTATTTCATCCCCTCATGCTTCTTTATCTTCGCTAACTTCTTCTATTCCTGCCTCAGGGGTTTCAACATGTTCTCAGTCTGATCGATACCTTTGAGGCTTAAAGCAACATGATTGGCTTCTTGACTCGTGAAAATGAAGATCTCGAGCGCCGAATCAAAAGTGAGGAAGCTACCATCACGAGATTACGTGAAGCGCATGACAAGGATGCTAACGAGCGTGATGATCTTAAAGGTAAGCTTATTACTACTTAGTGCCATTTTAGGCTTTTGCATTTTATTTTATTTTCGACTTTCGCCGAGACCCTTAGACCTCATCCCCTCCAAGGTCGCCGACAGCATCCTGACATCCGGCTGAAGCGAGAAGAAACCGAGATAGACAACTTGGCGGATGCTAACGCTAGGCAATGCAACTTGCTGTTTGGTCTGGCCAAGGATGTCAAGTGGTACCGCCGAGAATTAGATTATGTTACCGAACTTAATGAAAACTTTGATTATTTTCTCAAAGCTGCCCAAACAAATGTGAAGTGGGTTGAAAGCGAACGTGATAACGCTCGCCGCTTGCTGAAATCAACCTCAAGAAAAAGGAAATTGTTATTGTGGATCATACTCGAGCAAGCTCCTTATTGCAAGCAGAGAAGGAAAGAGCCAACAAGCTTGCCCCACGACTGAATCTCGTCACTTCTGAAAGGGATACCGCCCAACTAGAAATCCAAAGGTGGAAAGATTTTTCAAACATCCATGGCGACAGAGCCAGACAACTCAATGATCAATTAATGTCCCAAATTCAACAAGTAGCCAACATCTCAGGCTCTGCCGCCAACACCAATTTTGAGTATCACTTAAATCTCCTTACGGAAGCCCAAGCGGGTGCTTATAAACACGTGAGCGAGTTAGAAGGTAGACTTCTAGGGTGCCTCTTGTCATAACTTTCATTTGCCTCAGTTCTGACCTTACATTATTTTGTGCTTTCAGAGCGAGTCAAGCATCTTGAAGGCGAGCTGGAAGAGCGAAAGAAAGTGGTTGAGGATCACAAGCTATGCTTAGACAAAATTTCGGATTTAGCAAACAAGCTGACTTTTCACAATGGCTGTGAAGAAAGGTTAAACAAATCTTTGGAAGACCATCGCCAATGCCCTAATCAAATTGCCGAGCTAAATCTCAAACTCCAGGATCACGAAAAGTGTGAAAAGAGTATCGAGACCCTTGAGGGAAAAGTTGAGTATTTGGGGAGAATCCGAGATGATCTTCAGACTGACTTGAACAAGGCTCAGAAAGATCTCAGGGATCTAGAAACCAAGCACAACAATGATTTGCTTGAGCTTGATTTTGTCGATGTTCAAGATTATGTTAATGAAGAATATCCCAAGCTTGGTCTCAAGATCCCTGCGAAGTATGTCCTTACTGCCAAACCTGCCGCTGGAAAAGAGGTTGTTGATTGTGAGAATGAAGGGGAAGGTGATGATGATGGCGAGGGCTCAGGGTCTGGCAAAGAAGAAGTGGACGAGGAAGAAGAAGAAGAAGTAGTGGAGGAAGAAGAGGAAAGGGAAGAGGAGCGAGAAGAAGAAAAAGAAGAAGAAAAAGAAAAGGGAAAAGGAGATAAAGAAGAAGAAGGAGATGACTAATTGGGAAGTCGCCAATCCTCTGTAGACTGTTTAACCTAGAATCTCCCCGCTATTTTCCATATCCTTAATGTTGCTTTAAGGTTTTGTTAGAAAATATGTAACTTGCATGCTTTGTTAAGTAATGAAAAACTCCTGTTTTGTTCGATCAATCAATGTAAAGCGCCTTGGTTTTTATACCATTGTCCATATCTTAACCTATTATTGAGTGAAGTCCATTGCTTGTACAACCGACTATTGCACAAAACACCAGATTAACACACCCTTCGCAATGTTACTTGTGCCCGTCGGCGATCGTATTATAAGTGTTTGGGTCGCCCAGTAGTCTAATCTGAATGCTACACAGTGGCTCCCGCCGTAGGGTCTTATTCTCCAAACACTTACAGACCAACAAGTAATGCGAATGGATTTACTACTAGCCTGGGCCAGACTTACTGTACAAGTAGGTTGTTCACTCAATAAAATAGGCAAGCTATTACGTTTCTTTAGACGAGAGCCATTAGATCTAAGTGACTTTTCTAGTCCATGGCATTTTGCCTTAATATTGTACCTGATCAGGGTTTTGTGTTATGGCTTTTTCCTCTGTATATCATAATTAATTTTCTTATTGAGACCTTTCTTTGGTCTATAGCTTTTTTAGCTTTGTTGTTTTGGCGAAGCCCTTAGGCTTTGGATATCGGCGTAGTTAAGAAATTCAACAGAAATTAAATGACACAGTAATTTGTTAACTGGGTTCGACGCATAATACAAACCTACGTCCTCGGATCTTATTTGCTACTGTTTTACATAAGCTAATAAGATTTCTTGGGTATTATGCCCGCCCAAGACTTCAGATTTTTACATTATAGCCTCAAGGGTAGTACTTTTTGATGAACTTGGCATTCCAAGGATGTTTTAGTTCAACGCCATGTTCATCAATCAACACATATGCTCCACTCCCCGCTATCCTTTTGATTACATACGGGCCTTCCCATACTGGTTCCAACTTCCTGCATCCCTTTCGCTGAGAGGGAGGGATTTCTCGCAATACCAATTCGCCAGGTTGATACTCCCTGGGGACAACTCGCTTGTTGTATTCATGGATAATCGCCGATGGTAATTTTCCATGTGAGTTACGGCGATTAACCGTTGTTCTTCAAGATCGTCGAGTTTCGCCAGGATCAAATCAGTGTTTAAATTCTTCTCCCAAGCTTCGTGCTTTGTTGTTGGTAAGATTACTTCAGATGGAAGTACTGCCTCAGCGCCAAAGGTGAGTAAAAAGGGTGATGCCCCAGTTGCTTCCCTAACTTACACTGTAAGTAGCGAGCAATTTTCTGATGTTATCTCCAACAAGCTCTTTCCCATTATCTGTACAAATTTCTGCTGGCACGCCGAACCTACAAAATATATTTTCCCAAATAAAATTGAATACTTCTTGCCCTGATTTCTTCTTGATAGCCTTCGCTTCACACCATTTAGTAAAGTAATCAGTTGCTACTATTATGTATTTTCTATGTCCTGATCCTGGAGTCAGCGGTCCTATGATATCAATGCCCCACTTGGTGAAAGGCCAAGGGCTCAGTACTGAGTTTAATGATGTTGCCGGCGCCTTGATTCTTCTTCCATACAGCTGACATTTTTTACATCGGCGAGCATATTCTTTAGCATCGTTGTTCATCCATGGCCAGTAATAACCTTGCATTCTCATTTTCAGGGCTAGAGCTCGCTGACCACTATGATTCCCACAGTCTTCTTCATGGATTGATTCTAGCAGCTTCTTACCTTCTTCTCTCGATACGCATCTTAGTAAGGGTCCAGAGAATGATCTGCGGTATAATATACCATCTCTAAGTTCGTAATTCGCCGATCTGCTGACCACTTGGTGGGCTAAAATATGGTTTCCTGGAAGAGTAAGGCGATCTAGATAATATCGTATCGGCGTTCTCCAATCTGTCTGATTCTTCAGTGTCTGTTGCCAATACCTCCCTTCGTTCCCGCTCATCCATAGAGGATTGCCTCACTCGCTCAATAACTATCGAGGTAATGTCAGGATTTGTTATCATTGAAGAAATAAAAGCTAAGGCATCAACGTGCCTATTATCCTTTCAGCAGATGTGACGAAACTTGATACCAGGAATCTCCTGAGCATACTCCCTAGCAAGTTTGAGATACTTCTGCAGAGAAGCATCGACTGCTTGATAACATCCATAGATTTGGCGAATCACCAGTTGAGAGTCGCTTGTCAATCTGACATCGCTGATACCCATATCAATAATTAATCGCATGGCGTGTATAACTGCTTCGTATTCTGCCTCATTGTTAGTCGCCGGGAACTCCAACCTTAGCGAATGTACTATCCTTGCCCCTTTTGGCGAAGTAAAAACAATACCTATTCCTTTTCCTTCCTTATTTGATGAACTATCGACATACACCTCCCAACTTGTAGGACTGCATTTCAACAATTCTGGCATCTCATTTTCTCGTTCATCTAGCGAAAGGGGTATGTCTTCTATTTCTTCTTCTTCTTCTTCTATTGGGAAATCAGCGAGAAAGTCAGCGATAAGTTGGGATCTCTGAGCTGTACGAATCTCATATTGAATGCCAAACTGTTCAATTTGAGTGTTCCACTTAGCAATTCGCCCCACTCTCTGAGAGCTATGCAAGATTGATTCGATATGAGTCTTTGTTAGAACCGTAATAGGATGAGAATGAAAGTATGGGCGCAGTCGCTGAGATGCAAAAACCAACGCTAAGATCAGTTGTCCAATTTTGGTGTAATTCTTTTCAACTCCCTGCAACGTTCTGCTAATATAATATATAGGTGTTTCTCCACCCTTTATTCTCACAAGGACAACACTATTTGCTACTGATGTGGCGGCGAGGTAAACCCTGAGTTCTTCGCCATGTTCTGGTGGCTGGATCGCTGGGAGAGTAGCGAGGTACTTTTTAATATCTTGAAATGCAGCTTTATGAGCTTCTGTCCAGTTAAATTTTTCTCGTTTTTTCAATGTTTGAAAGAATAACTTGCATTTGTTGGAGAATATTGAAATAAATCTATTGAGCGAAGCCAAAGCTCCATTGAGTCGCATGACATCCTTTACTGTCACCGGCGAGGGCATATCTATGATTGCTTTGACTTTAGCTTGGTCCTCTTCCACACCCTTCTTGGTGACAACATACCCCAAAAACTTTCCCGAAGTAACGCCAAAAACACACTTTGCTGGGTTTATTTTTAACTTAGTGATACGCATATGATCGAATATCTCTCTGAGGTCTTGAACATGAGTTTTTTTTACTTTGCTCTTCACTAGCATATCGTCAACATAAACCTCCATTGTTTTCCCTATCCATTTGTCAAACATCTTCTCAGCCATTTCTTGATATGTAGCGTCGGCATTCTTCAATCCGAAAGGCATCCGAGTATAGCAGAACAACCCTTTAGTAGAAAAGATGGCGGTGTGCTTCTGATCTTCTTCCGTCAAAGGTATTTGAATATAACCTGAATAGTCATCCATGAATGATAGCAACTCATGCCCTGATGTGGCATCCACTGTCTGGTCAATGCTTGGCAAAGGAAAACTATTCTTTGGACATGCTCTATTGAGGTCGCTGATGTTAGAGCATAGCTCGGTTGAACCCACTGATGTTGCTATCTCAAGTCAGTTGTCAAGTTTATGAGACAAAAACACAATCCTTGATAAGTTTACTCTACAACTCGAACTAGGATAGTTCTAGATAATCGAGACGAAGACTGATGAAGACGAAGACCGAAGCTTACTATTTGATAAATCATAACGTCCTCGCTGAAGGTTAGAAAGGTATTTCCTTTCCGTATCGTTTTTACTATTTCTATCATACCAATACTCTATGATGTTGTTTATATGATCCGAAGGTATTCTAGGATTTTCGCCTTTGCATTTGTCACACTTGTGATAATTTGTATAGGTAGAGTATGTTGAGTTGTCTCTTGAAATAACCCCAACAGTGAATGCGTACATAATTTGACTTTGGGATTTCAGAGAACGAGCTAAGTCTATATGAACGCGTTCATACAAGTTCAAGAATTCTCCTGAACTCTAAGGACTGCTCTGTGAACGCGTTCATATAAGCCATGCGAAAACTTCCAACTTCCATATCTTGAAGTTTTCGGTCTAGACATGATTAGTTCTCGGACTTGCCGTGACTTGGCCCATGGAATTTGTAATACCCTGACCCAAATTTGACTGCATACATGTGTGGTGTGATCGTGTGTGAGTCCATTTTTGTTTGTGTGTGAACTATACCTTGCTTGTTACGTATGATTTATGCATGTTACGTGTGATTAATGCCTTGTTTGTTCATAATAGCTAAGTGTAAGGAGTTGCCTTCACAACAGGGGTTAGACAGAGGATGTTCAAGCATGTTAGATAGCACATTGGTGCATATATGGCTAGTATGACACTTAGGCTAGACGAGGTTTAGCTAAGTTGTTGTCCTGATTTCTTTCAAGCACGTATGTGGTTATGATAGAGTCTTGGTTAAGGTAGAGAACCTGACACATGAGTCAGAGAAGTTTTGATAACCATTACCTTGTCATAGGTCTGACATGCCACTTAACCATTGGTTGTGAGATATTGAGTATATGGAAACTCTATTGCTTTGCGTACAAGAATACAAAATCCTTAGTTGATGAAACTAGACGTAAAATAACAATATATAAAGAGAACTAGAGATTGAGTTTAGGGTTGCCGCAAGAAGGAGAGCTAGAACCCTTGAGAACAGAACTTGGATCTAGAGCTGGTAGAGGTCTCTGGTGTATCATACCTTGATTGTTGTTGTGATTGCTTGCTTGTTGAGGTAGGCGCAACACAAACCCAAAACTGTTTTGATTAAGCTATTGTTTTACAAACTTCATATTTCTATCATGTTTGATGATTAACTGACATTGTTCTTGAGCATGGTGTTCCAATTTGAGCTGAGGTCCATGAGACGGGTGTGATCTCTAAATACTTTATGATTTGGGTACGAGTTATCCATGGAAACGGATGTGATTTCCTAAACCTGCGCAGGGTAGCTCTTGTCTGAGCTGAGCTCCGGTTGTGTGAGCTGACTACTATGTTCTTTGCTTGATATATTGGGTTGTCAATATGGTTCAGAGGTTATGTGCTTTGTTCATGTTGATTTGTTTCAAACTTGCATCTGTTTTGCATTAAAACTGTTTTGTTGCTTCTTGCCTACTGAGTGTCACAACTCACGTCGTTTAATGACAAAAATTCAAGATTTCATGGCTACTCGTGGAGCTAACAATGGAGGGAGTTAGAAGCTGATATACAAGCTTGTTTTGCTTAGAAGTTTGCCGTTTTAGATGTTTATTTCAGTTGATTGTAATAAGTATCATCAGACCTTGTGATGATGAGTAGAAGCAGTTGAGAACTGCTGGCGTTTAATTGTTTCGTTTTCAGTAGAGTATTGAACCTTGTTTAGCTTTCTTTTAAATTAATTGAGGTAGATTCAGTTTGTTTGGAGTTCACTGTACATTATTCATGCTAGATTCCCTTTACATAGAACCTTGTGTTAGCATTGAAGCTTTTATACATGTTGATGCTATCTATAACCTGTATAGCATGTTATGCCCGAAGCTGTGAGTTGATGTATGATGTACTACCAGATATCAAGTCATTGTACTCACCTCTCAAACCTTCAACCATCACTGATTATGTGTTACCTATTAGTCTCACATGTTATCAAGCTTTGGATGTAGATATTCTTGATCAAGCTTTTCTGCATAGTAGTCTCTGTTTCTAATAACTCTTTCTGTGATAGAAGTCATGATGACAATATTGAAGAGAATTTTATTAGAACACAAATATATAGTGTTTGTGAATCGTGCGAACTTAGGAAACAAGTTCGTGAGGAGGTTTTTTATAGACTACATTGCTTTGTAGATTCATTACCTCTTTTAGTCTCCAACAGAATTAAGTTTATATATCAACTTATATGTTTAGGAAATTGTTTCCAAGAGCATAATCTCTGACAGGGTCAAATGGAGATTCTCATGGTTCCTGTTCTCGACTCTTGCCTTAGGAGCCAGAGGCAGAGAGATATTTCCAAAAGAAGTCAAGAGAAAGTTGATATTCACGTCGAGTCATTACATTTTGGACTCAGATAAGACGTGATGTACACCTTTTTATACGATTATAGCGTCGGACTCACTACAAGAAGGAGTCTCACCATTGGTGTAAGGAATAACTATAACAACCTCTTTGGGATTTATTGTTATATACCATCAGGACAAAAGGTCACATAACCAATTGAGCGTGGATTCATCTCCTTGGAGCATTGCTCAACAATTTTATGAGATATTGATTTTTATTCCTGAAAATATTGTTGGACATGAAAGCAATCTAACAAAAAAAAAAAAAAACTGACTTGTTCTTTCTAATCAGATGAACTGATTTAATTTGACGTCTCAGAATCACAAGTCACAGATTTGAGACGTCATCCACATGATTTTTAAGTGGAGAACGGGTGAGCATAATGCTCACGATCAGTTTTTTGTAGAGTGATTCTTACCTTTACCTCTTTTTCCTGATGACAAAGGAACACCATTAGCCAAATTGCTTAGCTTTTGATTCATTCTCGAGTTTAGCAACAATAGCCTGTAACTGTGTAAAATCCCAATGGTTAGATCTTACACAGTACACCCAAATATGATATACCAACATACACACAATCATTCCCACAGCATATATCAACATAACAACCATAAGTAATGTAAAGGAGATAAGAGTTAGAGATACTTGACAAGATGATTTACTTGGTTCGCCCATAAGATAAGGACTACATCCAAGGATTCCACTAATATAAGTATGATTACAACACTTCATTACCTTGCTAATCTTCTATGTTTTGTTCCTCAAATAAGAACCCTAACTTCAGTCTTGGGCTGTAGAGAGCAAGTATGATACTTTTCCTCTCTCCAGACCAATCCCAAAATGTGTCCAACCCCTTTCTCGGTAGGTTAGTTCACTATTTATAGACCTTTTACATGGTGGTATACAGCTAATACAAACAGAGTAGGACTGACACTATTTGTCACGACTCGCCGACACACATACATCGGCGAGCTCTCTTCTTACTTTACAAGCATAGACGAGAGAATCTTCTTGGTGATAAGGTTGATGACGCATCCTCCACTGAGTCAACCAGTCAATCTGACAATATATCCGTTCTGACTTCTCTTAAATGCTCACCTAAATATCACCTAACTATCACCTAACAGTTGGCGACATGTCTCTACTCGTTGATCCCTTACTCGTCGTAACCGTGCACTCGCCGAGCCGTACTACTCAATCCGAGGTCATATATCGCCCATCTTGTTACTCGCTGATCCAGGACCTCTCAGCTGTATTCTTTTTATACCGCTGCTCATCTAAGATGCTTTTATATCAGATAGGTATTTTCTACCCTTACATAGCCTTTTTTTATTGAAACTTTCTGCATCTTCTTAGGATATGATTATCCTTCCCACAGAACGAGCAACATTGCTTCTGAGATTGATTTTTCCCAGAGGCACCAAAATCAAAACTGATTTTTTCATTGGAAGGAGGAGATGATCCTGCAAGTATGAAAGTGTTGCTGTTCGTGAAAGAGTTACTTTTGTACCCTAAACCATTTGTATCTCCGAATGACTTTTGCCCAAAAAGCATGGCTGAAATTTTATCCGAGCTACCAGATAATTTTTGCAGGTCATCTTTTAGGGTATAATTTTCTGATAGAAGTCTTGATAATTCACAGTTTGATTTCTCAAGATGATCATTACTTATCAGAAGCGATTCTTCATTCCTTTTAAGAGATTCTTTTAGCAAAAGATTTTCTTTTAAGAGAATTTCACTTTTATCCAGAAATTCAAGTATCAGATTATCTGAATCATCTTCATCAGAATTCTTGGCTATTAAGGCCTAATCAAGCACGTTCTTGAAGAGATGTTCATTAGGCATTTCATCGAGAGTGGCCAAGAGAGAGTTGTGGCATTCCTTGCTTGGACATTCTTTCATCATATGTCCATAACCACGACACTTGTAGCATTGGATTTCTTCCTCTGGAGTATCCTCAGTTTTCTTTGGAGATTATGAATTCTCGAACTGTTGTTTGGAACGTTGCATCCTTTTGTTCTTCAGAAGTTCTCTAATCTGTCGAGTGATGAAGGACAAGGTAGAATTTATGTCAGAATTATCTTGATCATCACACTCATCAGCCCAAGAGATGCTAGATGTTGTGAGATTAGGATCACGATTAGCTTTGAATGTTATAGACTTAATTTCAGTCTTTTGATCATGATCGAAGATTTTGAGTTTGGCAATAAGATCGCCACTCTTTATATCAAAACCAAATGACTCTTGGATGGCATGTTTTTTGGAGTCATATTTTGAAGGTAGAAACCTAAAGATTTTTTTCACGATTTCTCCTTCCTCAATTGTTTTTCCAAGCGACTGCGAGGCATTAATAATTGTAGAAAGTTTGTGATTGAAATCATCAAAGGTTTCTTCATCAGACATTCGGAGGTTTTCCCAATCTGATGAGAGAATTTGAAGACGAGCTTCTTTCTCTGAAGTGTTGCCTTCAAAAATGTTTTGCAGAGTTTCCCAGGCTTTCTTTGATGTACTACACGTAGATACATGATGTTGAAGATCTGGGGTAACTGCATGGATGATCGCATTAGCATCTTTTCTTTCATCATCGTAATATTGTGAGGGAGTTTTATCCTTTACATCATTACCGATTTTGATAGTGGGTATGGTAAACCCATCTTGCACAAAGACCCAACACCGATAGTCTCGTGATTGAAGAAAAGAGTGCATGGCGGATTTCCACCATAGATAGTTTGTGCCATCAAAGACTGGTGGAACGTTCACATTAGCAGAATAATGTGTGTTCATAGTTCACGAAAGCGTCAAACACAGACAGTTACGTCCTTTTCAAGGTGTTTGCCGGCTCTGATACCAACTGAAAAGAGTTGAAATCAATTCTCATTCATTTTGGCCCCACATTTTATACTTCAAAAGAGTTGTGGTGAGAGTATTGAGAAATGAAGCTCTCTCATTAATTGTGGCCCCACACCAAATAACTTTTATTAACACCCTACTTACACTTCCCACTTATGTTCCCTTGACCACCCACTTCTATCCATTCGTCGGCCAACAATCACGATTCCTTACCCCCGCTTCTTTTGTTCATCGTCCACAACACAACTGCTCCATGTCTCCCCCAAAACTCATTGAAACATAAATTGGAAATTGAATGATGTTAACTGCTGCTCAACATAAACTCTCAAGAATATAACTGATCATGTCAATTTCATTCTTCAGGTATGTGTATTTTTCGAATTTAGGGTTTTTCTGCTTTAGGCCCATGCAAATTGTCGTACTGCGGTGTCGGATACTACCATTTATGCCTACTGACGGTAACCAATCTTTGTAAGTGGGAATTGTGTTTGCTGGATGAAATGTATTCAGTGGAAATGAAATGTTGATGTTTGGGGTAAAATATGCTCACAACTTGCTTGATAAAATGTGTGATCCAGGATTTAGACTTCGGTCTTCTTTACTGAAATTGGTGAATTTGGATGATTTGGTAGAGAGTCGGGATCAGGTCTCAAGTCAGCGTCACAAATGGAAACGCAGTCACAAGTCTTATCATAGTTATGTTCTACTCCTTCTCTAATTTTGAATTTCATGTTTGTTCCTTTCCCAAAAGTATGAAATGACTTAAAAGAACTGTATCTTTAGTTTTCCAAGAGAGACAAGCACCAAAGGAAAGTATGCATCCTGATCATACTGTAAGTGGCTCATATTTTGTTTCACATAGTGACTAATTTATATTTTATGATTCATTGTGTTTCATATGACTTAGAGTTTCATGATTATTGTAATTGTACTCTGATTTTTCTATGATCATGTTTCTACCAATTCTGAAATGCAGGATAAAGATAGTTGAATTGTTATTGTGAAGATTATTTACAGTTGATTGTTTCGGAAGACTGTTATTGTTCAATGGTTTTCGATTGACTGCTTTGGATATCCATCATCGGTGTACGAACACCAATGACTGCATTCACTCATTTACGTCTCTAAGCTTTTTGTTTCCAATACAAATGTTATGCTTAAAAACAAAAAAAAAATATAGGTCACGAACCAGGATGCACTGATTATAGGTCACGAACCAGGATGCACTGGTAGCACATGTATGTCATATAGATGACATTGATCAATAATTTTTGGGAACAAAGGAAGACAAATCGCGATTAGAGGAGACTTGAAGATGCGTATTGCATAAAGGAACGAGAATCTCAGCACTTCAAATATGAACAAGGAAGTACAGTTAGAATGTCGGATACTATGTCCGATAAAAATATCAGCGAGTGAGCAAAATTGCATTATTTGGAGTTTTGTTAATTAGTCATGGATCTTTCTGTAATGTGAGACCGGTTAAGTTAATGTGTTCACGAGACTTAGGTAATGCAATTATTCATTGAAATGTCTACTGACTATAAGGATGTTAATATTTTTTGGGTTCCAGGGGGGTGTCCATGGTGAACTCTGAAGTTGATCTTTCTTTAGAACCTTGGAAGTCTTACTTTAAGTCGCAGCTACGTTTCATTGTAAGTTTCTTATTCATCATTTGTTCCTTTTTAACTTTAAGCCATTTAGTGAGAAAATACATATGTTTTTTAGTCCGTGAAGCCTATCTGGAGTTTCTTATATTGGCATGATGTTTGCGGAGGTGCCTGAAATTCAGTAACTTTAACGAAAACTTAAGTCATTGGTCATATTCATATATGAGTTTATAGGTTTTTTTACATTTTTTATTCTTGGATTCACACAAAATGCATCCTATTCTTAAACTTGCACTTTTGATCAGTACTTACACCTCCAACTTACCTATTTT
>JAJJMA010137805.1:0-90661 GCA_023529015.1 Papaver nudicaule
GCTGCTTGAGTCGCGGCAGCCTCGGTTCGATCAGTGTCCACAATTCGTCGTCGATGATCGGCTTGGCCATCTCCCGGGTCTCGGTTGTTTCGATGCATGAGGTTAACAGCTCGCCTCGAAAGTTAACGGCCCTATGAAGCCTTTTTGAAACCGTCTCATAGTCGGCTGGCACCGACCGCCTGAGGTTCCGACCGGGATCTGTCGGGCGGCCATGAAGTCCCGGTCGACTACTTGCGGCCGTCATCGAACTTCGACGGCGGCCGCGCCAGCCCGCGCGCCGGCAGCGGCGTCGACATCACGATCGACGTACGCGTTTCGCCGTACAGGTTGATGCGTTCGATCAACTGTTCGAGGTGGGTCATGCTGGTGGCGACGAATCGCATGACATACGAGTCGGCGCCCGTCACGTGATGGCATTCGACGACTTCGGGAATCGTCTCGAGCAACTTGAGGAATTTCGCTTTCGCCGGTTGCGGCACCGTGATGCCGATCAGCGCGCTCACCGGATAACCGGCCGCGGCCGGATTGATCCGGGCCGTGTAGCCTTCGACGACGCCCGTCGTTTCAAGACGCTTCACGCGTTCAGTGACCGCCGGCACCGACAGGTGAACCTGACGGGCCAGCTCCGTATAGCTGATGCGGCCGTTGGTCTGCAACAGCGCCACTATCTTCCAGTCCAGATCGTCCATCGCGGCGGGATTTTTTAAGGCGAAGTGGCCATTTTTCCTTAAAAACCGCATTCAGCAGTGACGGGAGTTTCCCTACGATGCCTGTTCAACCCGTTGCATGTGCAAGGAGCAGGCGATGCTGTTCATCAAGTCCGTCGTGATGGGGCTGTCGATCGCGGTGCCGGTCGGCCCGATCGGCATGCTGTGCATTCAGCGCAGCCTGAGCCGCGGCTTTCGGGCCGGATTCGCGACGGGCGTCGGCGCCGCGTGCGCCGACGCGATCTACGGCCTGCTCGGCGCGCTCGGCATCGCGGGTATCGTCACCGCATTCCCGATGCTGACCGTCGGCCTGAAGATCGGCGGCGGCGCGTTCCTCGTGTGGCTCGCGTGGACGATCGCGCGCCAGGCGCCGGCCGCGGCGGCGATGCAGCGCGACCTGCCGCGCACGACCGTCGTGCGCGATTTCCTGACGACGTTCGGTCTCACGCTGTCGAACCCGATGACGATCCTGTCGTTCGTCGGGATTTTTGCGGCGCTCGGCCCGCTGTCGGGCGCGCGGGAAGGGGCGATGTGGCCGGCCGTGGCGCTGATGGTCGCCGGCGTGTTCATCGGTTCCGCGTCCTGGTGGCTGTGCCTGAGCAGCGCGACCGCCGCGTTGCGCACGAAGATGTCGTTCGCGTTCATGCACGGGCTGTCGCGCGTGTCGGCCGTCGTCATCGCGGCCTTCGGCGCGATCCAGTTGATCGCGGGCCTGCGCGGCGTCATCTAGGCGCGCGGGGCGGCGCCGTTCGACCGGATGTCGTCGACAACCGTCCGCAGATGCGCCAGCAGTTCGAGCATCACGGCTGCCCGAAAGACAATCGAAATAAGCCGACCTCGACGTCGTAAGGGCGAGGAGGGCTTGATGGCCTTCCTTGTACCGGGTGCAGCGTGGCCAACGTCTGGTTTATCATTCTCAAAAATAGATCACTCTAGGTGATCTTTTTTCTTTCTGATCAAACCGTTGCAACTTGGCGAAAGTTTGCAAGAAGTGTATTTTGATCACTATGAGTGATCAAAATACCGGAAAGTTGAACCAGCTGTTGGCCGAGCTAGGCGAC
This sequence comes from Papaver nudicaule, assembly GCA_023529015.1. Lineage (NCBI taxonomy): Eukaryota > Viridiplantae > Streptophyta > Magnoliopsida > Ranunculales > Papaveraceae > Papaver > Papaver nudicaule. The sequence continues at coordinate 1,769 of JAJJMA010137805.1, forward strand.
ACGAGCCTGGTGTCGAGTCGCTGGCTGCGGGTTCACGGCTACTCCAACAGCCTCGTTGCGCGCTACGTGAGCAGCGGCTGGCTGGTGTCGCCGGCGCGCGGCGTCTACATGCGCAAGGGTGGCCGCCTGCAGTGGGAGGGCGTGGTTCGCAGCCTGCAGGTCAGGGAGGGCATGCCGCTACACGTCGGAGGCCGCTTTGCATTAAGCCTGCAAGGGCACGAGCACTACCTGCGTCTGGGCGATGCCGGCACGATCACCCTGTATGGGGCGGGGCGGCCGCCAGCTTGGCTTGGCAAGCTGTCTCTGATGCAGCGTTTCGAGTATCTGGGCAAGGGGCCGTTCGATTGGCTGCCCATGTCGTTCGCGGTGGAGGCGTCCTCGACGGTGCTGTCCGAACAGGGCCTTGCGTGGCACCAGGCTGCCCCCGGTGCCGATGCCCTGGTTTGTTCCACGCCGGAACGGGCCATGCTGGAGCTGTGCGATGACGTCTCGGACGCTGCCTTGATCTACGAGGTGGATGCGCTGATGCAGGCCATGACCACGCTGCGGCCACAGCGGGTCGGCCTGTTGCTGCGTCATTGCCACAGCATCAAGGCCAAACGGCTGTTCCTGGCGTTGGCCGAGCGCCATCGACATGCGTGGCTGCCGCATGTGCCGCTGGATGGTGTCGATCTGGGGCGGGGAAAGCGCGCGCTGGTGCCCGGCGGCCGCCTGCATCCGATCTACCAGATCACCTTGCCGGGAGACCTCGATGAACACCTGGCTTGATCATTGGGATCGGCGCTACACCGACCGCGTACGGCTGCTGGTCGAGATTCTGCCGGCGCTCGCGCAAGAGCCACGCTTCGCGCTCAAAGGCGGCACGGCGATCAACCTGTTCGAGCACGACCTGCCCCGGTTGTCGGTGGACATTGATCTGGCCTGGTTGCCGGTGCATGACTATGCCGAGGACGCAAGGCTCATTGCTGAAGCGCTTGGGCGGCTGGCTGATGTGCTGCGCGCCCGGCCTCTGCAACTGCAGGTGCAATTGTCGGCAGGCGAGGGCGCAGGCGTCACGCGGCTGGTGGCCAGTCGCGGTCGTGCGCGTGTGCAGATCGAGACGACGCCGGTGATGCGCGGCACGGTCCATCCCGCTCGGAACATGGTGGTGCGCCCGAGGGTCGAGGAGGCATTTGGCTTTGCTTCGGCGCAGGTGCTGAACTTCGCCGACCTTTATGCCGGCAAGCTGGCTGCGGCATTGTCGAGACAGCATCCGCGCGACCTTTTCGACGTCGGCTTGTTGCTGGAAGACGAACGGGCGGATCAGGTGCTCTGGCGAACTTTTCTCGTCTACCTGACCTGCAGCCCCAAGCCTGCCTGGGAGATGCTGGCGCCCCGCGTGCCTGCGGATTTCGCAGCGACCTTCGAGGCACACTTCAGGGGTATGACGGCTGAACCTGTCGAAGCCGGAGTCTTGCTGGACATCCGTGAGCGGCTGCTGGCGCGTGTGGCCGGCTGGCTGGATGAGCCGTCGTGCGCGTTCCTTCGATCTGTAGAGGATGAGCGGCCGGACTTCGCTCTGATCGGGCTTCCGCACGCGGCTGAGTTGCCGGCCGTGCGGCACAAGCTGCACAACTTGGCCCGGCGTACCGACGCCAAGCGTACGGCGGATCGGAGTTTGTTGGAAGAAACGCTGGCGCGGATCGTAGGTGCCAGACCGTTGAGTTGAGACCGAAACGATACGACCACTTAAACCGCATGAATCTTCGATCTGCTCCTGGTCGAGATTGATCGCGATGATCAACTGTCTTCCGTAAGGGAGACCGTTCTCCTGAACCGGCTCGGCGCCACGCCGGTCCAGCGCACGAACGCGCGCCGGAACGCCTCCTCGCCGCCGAAGCCGAGATACGCGGCTACCCGCGCGACCGGCCAGTCGGTCTCGTGCAGGCAGCGCCGCGCGGCGTCGGCCAGGCATTGCTCGCGCAGCACGTGATATCCGCTGCCTTCGGTCGCGAGCCGCCGCCGCAATGTCGCCTCGCTGACGCCCAGCCACGCGGCCAGCTCCGCGAGTGCCGGCAGCGCCTGCTCGCGCGCGAGCGCCGCATCGAGAAAGCCGCGCACCTGCTGCGCCCATGACACGACGGCTGGTGCCGCATCGATCAGACGAAACGGGAAATCGACGAGGAATGCGTCGAGTTCGCCCGGCTGCCGGATCACGCGGCAATCGAGCCGTGCCGCATCGAACGCGAAGCCGTAAGTCTTCCGGCCGATGTCGACCGGCGCGTTGAACAGCCCGAGCAGCGGCACCGCGTCGTCGCGGCACGGATGGCCGAGCCACACGTCGGTCGGCCGCAGCGGCTGGCCGATCAGCCAGCCGAACAGCTGCAGATAGCAGAACAGCCCTGTCAGGTCGACGAGGCACGCGGCCGGGCTGCGCGTGCGGCGCAGCGAGTCCATCCGGAACATCGCGCGAGCGTCGCGCACCGCAAGCGACAGCGCGCCGGCGCGCGGCGTCAGCATTTCGCAGAAGTCGCGCGCGCAGCGGATCGCGTCGGCGAGCGTCGCGCAGCTCAGCAGGCAGCGGCACATCAGGTCGACTTCCTGCTTGCGCATCGGTGGATGGCCGTCGCCGCGCGCGACCTGTGCCTCGAGCCGCTCGATCGCGTCTCGGTACAGCGCGACGAAATCGCGCGCCGTCGTCGCGTCTTGCGGCGGCTGCATGTCGCGACTGGCCGGCGGTGCGCCGCTGCGCGTGAGTTCGCTCAGCAGGCGCGCACCGAAGCCCGGCAGGACGCGGCCGCTGGTCGGCATGGCGCGCTGTTTCATGTGTCTCCCGTTCTGATCGTTGCGACAGGGGCCGGTGAGTGGGCCGGTAGGGGTTCGCAAACCGTCGCCACGCAAGAATGCTATCCACGCCGGCCGCCTTCCGCCTCGCCGGAACGGCGTAGGCCGGCACGACGCCTCCCGCCACGAACGACCACAAACGACCACGGACGACACGCGAATGATCCAGATCGTAGATGAAATCACGCTCGCGCCCGAGCGCATTCCCGACGTGCTGGCGCTGCTGCGCGACCGTTACCTGCCGGGCCACGCGGCGCGCGGGCTGACGGCGGCCGGCCGCTGGGTGTCGCCGCCCGTCGCGGTGCCGGGGCGGCCGAGCACGCTGTGGCTGACGTGGCACGTCGCCGATGCATCGGCCTATTACCGGATGCGCGCGCTGACCGATGGTGACGTGGTCGCGTTCTGGATGGCCGTCGACGGACTGTGCGACGCGCGCCGTCGCCATGTGATGACGGACGCTGATGCACCGCTGCCGGCACTGACGGAGGCGGAGATCGACCATGCGGCATGACACGGCCCAGGTATTCGTTTCGGCGGATCGCAGCGCCGACGCAATCGAACGTGCATTGCGCGAAGCCGCGCACGCGCTGCCCGGTGCAACCCGTGTCGCGCTCGCACGCAATCAGGAAGGTTGCTGGGGCGCGGGCGACTACACGCTCGACGTGCTGCGCGACGAACGGTCGACCGATCGCGCAACGGATTTTGCGGCGCTGGCGCAACTGCCGGGAATCACACGCATCGACGGCGCCGCGTGCCGCGCGATCGGAGGCGGCCTGCGCGAGCCGACGTTGCGCGATGGCATCTGGCGCACGTTGATGCTGCGCGTACGACCACCGGCAAGCGAAGCACAGGTCGTCGCGCTGGAGCACGAGTTGCTGCACATGCCCGCGTTCATGCGCGGCATCCGCAACTGGCGCCTGAGCCGGATCGAGACACCGGGCGCCTGGACGCACGTGTGGCAACAGGAATTCGCGCACGTCGGCGATCTGCTCGGCGAATACCTGATGCATCCGTATCACTGGGGCTGGGTCGACCGCCGGTTCGACGCCGAAAGCCCCGACTGGACGGTCGATGCGATTTCGCATGCGTTCTGTCCGCTCGCGTCGAGCCTGTTGGCCGACACGGCGGCGTGACGCGCAGCGCACCGCACCGCACACCAAGCCTACAAAAACCCTGGAGACACAACGATGCGAGCCCTTTTGATCGACCGCGTCGGTCATTCCGACGCGTTACGGCTGGCCGACGTTCCCGCACCGAAGCCGGGCCCCGGCGACGTGCTGATCCGCGTCGCGTACGCAGGCGTCAATCCCGCCGACTGGAAATGCCGCGAAGGCTATCTCGGCGCGTTCATGCAGTACACGTTTCCGTTCGTGATCGGTTTCGATGCGGCGGGCGTCGTCGAAGCGGTCGGCGACGGCGTCGCGGGTTTCGCGCCCGGCATGCGCGTGTTCGCGCAGACCGATGTCGGCGCGGGGCGCTGGGGCGCGTATGCGGAATTCGTCGCGGTGCGCCACGACTCGGTCGTGCACTTGCCCGACGCGGTGAGCTTCGCGGAAGCGGCCGCGACGCCGACGCCCGCGCTGGCCGCATGGGCCGGCCTGTTCGACGACGGCGGGCTGCGCTTGGGGCAGACCGTGCTGGTGCACGGCGGCGCGGGCGCGGTCGGCACGTTTGCGATCCAGCTCGCGGCACAGGCCGGCGCGCGCGTCGCGGCGACGTGTTCGGCGCGCAACCGCGACACGGTCGAATCGTTGGGCGCGGAGGTCGGCATCGACTATCGCGCGCAGGACATCGCCGCAGCGGTGCGCGCATGGGCGCCCGGCGGCGTCGATCTTGTGCTCGACGCGGTCGGCGGCGACACGCTGCCCGCCGCGCTCGACCTGCTCGCGCCGGGCGGCACGCTCGTGAGCATCATGACGCTGGCGGCCGGCGACGCCGAGCGGCTGGCCGCGACGGGTGCCGACGCCGCGCAGCGCGGGCTGCGCACCGCGATGACGTACAGCCGGATGCCGAGCGGCAACACGCTCGCATCGATCGCGGAACGGCTCGGCCGACGTGTGTTGCGAGTGCCGCGTTTCGACAGTTTCCCGCTCGAACAAGCCGCGCGGGCGCTCGATCTCGTTCAAACGGGCGAGGCGAAAACCAAGCTCGTGCTGCACGTTGCGGATATCGCGGGCTGAACGGCCCGCACTCGAATCACTGGAGACATCATGACCGACACCCGAACCGCGATCCTCGCGGGCAAGTGTGCACTCGTGACCGGCGCGAGCCGCGGCATCGGCCGCGCGATCGCGCAGCGCCTCGCATCCGAAGGCGCGACCGTCGTCGTGACGGCGCGCAGCCTCACGCAATCGGCCAGGCCCACCGGCACGCTCGCCGAAACCGTCGCGTTGATCGAGCAGGCCGGCGGCCGTGCGATCGCACTCGCGGCCGACCTGTCGAACGCGACCGAGCGCGACGCGCTTGTCGCGCGTGCGGCCGACGCGGCCGGCGGCCTCGACGTCCTCGTGAACAACGCGGGCGTGGCCGACTACGCGTGCGTCGACGCGATGCCGATGGCGATGTTCGACACGACGATCGAACACTATCTGAGGATTCCGTTCGCGCTCGCGCAAGCCGCGATTCCGCTGATGCGCGCGCGCGGCGCCGGCTGGATCGTGAACGTCGGCTCGGTGACGGCGCTGCCGCCGCTGCGGCCGTTCGACGATTTCTCGCGCGCGGGCGGCGCGACCGTCTATGCAGCGGTGAAGGCCGCACTGGCGCGCTTCACGCAGGGGCTCGCGGCCGAACTGGAAGCCGACGGCATCGCGGTGAATCTCGTCGCGCCGAGCACGGCGATCCGCACGCCGGGCGCGGCGCGCTACATCCCCGAAGGTTATCCGACCGAGGACGTCGCGTATCTCGCCGAAACCGCGCTCGCGCTGTGCAGCCTGCCGGCGCGCGAGCGCACGGGGCTCGTCACGCACAGCCTGCATTTCCCGCTCGCGCAGCAGCTCGCGGTGCGTTCGCTCGACGGCCGCACGTCGCTGCCGCCGCCGGTGATTCCCGCATACGCGCATCCCCATATCGACCCGACTGGACTCTGACATGACGAATTCGATTCGTTTCGACGGCGGCACCGCCGTGATCACCGGCGCGGCCAGCGGCATCGGCAGCGGGCTCGCGCGCCACGCGGCCGCGCTCGGCATGCGCGTCGTGCTGGCCGATCTCGATCCGGCGAAGCTCGACGCGTTCGCCGCGACGCTCGATACCGACGTGCTGTGCGTGCCGACCGACGTCAGCCGCCCCGAGGCCGTCGACGCGCTTGCGGAAGCCGCATGGCGGCGCTTCGGCGGCGTCGACCTGCTGTTCAACAACGCGGGCGTGATGGCGACCGGCTTCAGCTGGGAAATCACGCCGGAACGCTTCGAGCGCAGCTTCGCGATCAACGTGCACGGCGTGCTGAACGGGATCCGCAGCTTCGTGCCGCGGATGCTCGAGCGCAACGTGCCGGCGCGGGTCGTGAACACCGCGTCGGTCGGCGGCTTCCTGCCGAGCCCGTTGATGTCGCCTTATTCGGCGACGAAATTCGCAGTGGTCGCGCTGACCGAATCGCTGTACGGAGAACTGAAGATGCTCGGCGCGCCGGTCGGCGTGTCGCTGCTCGCGCCGGGCCCCGTGCAGTCGGGCATCTTCAACGATCCGTTCGGCGCTGCGCACGACCGGCCCGAGGTGCGCGGCTTCGTCGACACGATGCGCGCGATGCTGAACGCGCACGGGCTCACGCCCGACGCATTCGCCGAGCGGGTGTTCGACGGCATCCGCGCAGGGCGCTACTGGTTGATTCCGCAACCGGAGATGATCGACGGCGCGCTGCAGCGGCGCACCGACGACATCCTCGCCGCGCGCGATCCGTCGCTGCCGTCGTTCTGACCATGACGACCGGGCGCGGCAGCGGCGACCGGCGCGCCGTTACATGCGGGTGCCGGTGTGCGTGCGGCCGCTCGGGTCGCCGCCGCGGTCGGGCGGCGTATTGTTCTGATCGATCTTCGCGAGCACGAAACCGGCGGACGGCAACGCGCCGGGAGAACGGTGGGTCGCCTGCGCGACTGCGTCGTGCGGCGATGCGGCGGGAAAACCGGATGACGTAACGCCCGGTTGAGCGAACGCCGAAAGGGAAGCGGCCGCCAGGGCGGCGGCGACGATCGCGTGCGTGTTCATGGTGGCTCCTTCACGACTGACTTCGGGACAACGTAATCAGTCTAGGGCGCGAAACTTAACGCGACGTGAAGGAGCCGCGGCGCGCGGATGACAGCATGTTCATGCGCGCCGCGACGGTCAGGCGGACGCCGACACCAGCGCGCAGAAGTTCTCGAGATCGACGTTGCCGCCGCTGATCACGACGCCGACGCGCTTGCCCTGCAATGCGTCCTTCATCCGTCGCACCGCGGCGAACGACAGGCAGCCGGTCGGCTCGACGACAATCTTCATACGCGTCGCGAAGAAGCGCATGCAGTCGACGAGTTCGGCATCCGTCGCGGTCAGGATGTCGTCGACGTCGCGGCGGATGATCGGGAACGTCAGGTTGCCGAGGTGCTGCGTCTGCGCGCCGTCGGCGATCGTGCGCGGCGTATCGATATGCACGATCGCGCCGGACCGGAACGATTGCTGGCCGTCGTTGCCGGCTTCCGGCTCGACGCCGTACAACTTCGCGTGCGGCGACAGCGCACGGGTGGCCAGCGCGGTGCCTGACAGCAGCCCGCCGCCGCCGAGCGGCGTGAAGACCGCGTCGAGCGGCCCGACTTCGTCGAACAGTTCCTTCGCTGCCGTGCCCTGGCCGGCGATCACGTCCGGATGGTCGTAGGGCGGAATCAGCGTGAGCCCGTGCTTTGCCGCGAGATCGCGCCCGATTTGCTCGCGATCCTCGGTGTAGCGGTCGTAGGTCACCACGTTGCCGCCGTAGCCGCGCGTCGCGGCCATCTTCGCGGCCGGCGCATCCTGCGGCATCACGATCGTCGCCGGGATGCCGAGGATGCTCGCCGACAGCGCGATCGCCTGCGCGTGGTTGCCGGACGAGAACGCGACGACGCCGTGGCGGCGCTGCCCGGCATCGAAGCGCGACAGCGCGTTGAACGCGCCGCGGAACTTGAATGCGCCCATGCGCTGCAGGTTCTCGCACTTGAAGAACACCTGCGCGCCGAGCGCATCGTCGATCGTCCGCGACGTCATCACCGGCGTGCGGTGCGCATGGCCTTCGAGCCGGGCCGCGGCGGCGGAAACGTCGTCGTACGTGGGGAGGGTCGGAGCGTTCATGGTCGATCGAGGGTCGGAAAGTTTAGTCAACAGGAAAGCAGCGCGCTTGCGTCATTTCGCATCGTTGTACACGGTCGCGCGCGATACGCCGAGATGCTGCGACACGATCTCCATCGCGCGGCGCACCTCGAGGAAGCCGTCGGCCTTCAGCGCCTGCATCAGCTCGCGGCGCTGGTCGGTCTTCAGTTCGCGCGGCGTCGTCGCGAGGCGTGTCGCGAACGCGTCGATGCGTTGCCGGATCGCGTCCGCGCCGGCCGGGTCGAGCGTTTCGGCGATGGTTTCGCCATCCGTGCTGCAGAACTGGTTCAGCATGCCCTGGAAGCCGCGGAACAGCGTGACGTCGGCATTCAGGCACAGCGCGGCCACATAGCGGCCGGTCGAATCCTTGATGCCGATCGACGTGCTTTTCGCGGTGCGGCCGTCGGCGAAGCGGTTCGGGTAGTTTGCGAGCACCTGCGGGAAATCGTCGTCCGCGATGCGGGCGAGGCCGAGTTCGGTCGCGGGATCGCCGACCGCGCGTCCGGACAGGTTGTTGTGGATCGCGAGGATCGCGTGCTTCGGCGTGCGCAGGTCGTGGACCACGACCTCGGTGAACGGCGCGAACATCTCGCCGAGCCCTTCGGCGATGCGCTGCACCTGCTCGATCAGCGACGCCTGCTCCGACAGTGCTTTGTTCCGGGTGGTGGTCATGGTGTGTTGGCGTTCAGGTTGCGGGTCGATGCGATGGTTGCGGTCAACCGGTGTATTCGTGGCCGCCCACCGTTTCCGGCCGCGTGATGTCGGCCAATAACGGGCGCGCGATCCGCACGTAGTCGGCCGCATCGAGCACGACCGAACGGTCGAGACGGCCTGCGTTGAACGCGATCTCGTCGTTGCGTTCGACCAGCGCGGGATCGACGACGAGCGTCACGTTGCCGTCGAACACGAACGGCGGCACGGCGCCCATCACGCAGCGCGTGACGGCGGCCGCGAGCTCGGGCGGCGCGAGCGTCGCCTTGCGGCGGCCGACGGCATCGGCGACCTTGCGGAAATCGATCTTCAGGTGGCCGGGAATCACGGCGAGCGCGGTTGTGTCGCCGCCGTCCTTGAACGTGCACAGCATCGCCTTCGCTCCCTGTTCGGGGCGCGTGCCGCGGATCGCGGCGATGACGTCGGATTTACCTTCCGCCGGATGCTCCAGCACGCGGAACCGCGCACCGGATGTATTCAGCAGATCGCAAAGCGTGTCGAAAACGGGGTAGTCGTTCATGTCGCTCCGGGTGGGTTGGGCCGGGGAATCGCGGCGTGCACGCAATGAAGGGTGGCGGCGGGCCGGTCGATGGATTGTCCAATTGTAGACGTTTTGTCGTGAGCGTGGCAAAAACGTCTGTCGCCGCAGAGCGGCGACAGACGACGCGAGCACACGCATCAGCCTTTCCGAGCCGTGACACGTAGAGATACTTGGACTATCCGTCCGTTCTGCTATACCCAATTCATGCGCTGTGCGCGGCCCACGCGCCGCACGGCGAGTCGAGTGCCCGTTGCGACTGGCGCGACACAGGGGCAACACGTCGGTGGGAACTGCTTCTTCGGGCTGAAGGCTGGCAGGAGGCTGACATGGCAAATTACCTGTTCGTAGAATCGCGCGGTCCATATGGTGCCGGGGACACCGAGCACATCGAGGAACTGGTCAGGGGCGTACGCCAGAGGGGCAACACGGTCACACTGTTCCTGGTTCAGAACGGCGTGCTTTCCACGCGCCCGGGCGCAAGATTCAGCGAGCGATATGCGGATCTGACGCGCAGCGGTGTCACTGTCCTTGCCGATGAATTCTCGCTGCGCGAACGGGCGATCGAACGGCTGGCGGAAGGTGTCCAGAAGGCGGACATCGGGCAGCTCGTGGATCTTCTCCTAGTGGCTGGGACCAAGGCCATTTGGCACTGAATCAAGGAGAACGTGATGGCTATTGGTATGAAATTGACCCTGGCACTGATGGATCCCCCGTATGAGAAGGCAGCGAGCACGACGGCCCTGCGCATCGTGGATGCCGCCCTGCGACGGGGGCACGACGTAACCGTGTTCGCCTACGAAGGTGCAGTCAATCTGACCATGAAGGCGCAAGCCCCCCATGCCAATCCGGTCAAGGGCACCTCCGTGGAGGAGGAGGATCACCCGACCACCAGGGACTGGGTGGCAGCCTTGTTTCAACTCGCTGCCCAGCAGGGTGTCAAGCTCGATTGGATCAACTGCGGCCTGTGTGTGGACGAACGCGGCGCAGGCGACTGGATCGAGGGGCCCCGCCGAGGCAGCCCGAAGGATTTTCTCGACTCCGCGACCCAGAGCAACGCTGTGCTGGTAATCCCGACGAAATAGGAGCCGCGCCATGAAAATCCTGAGCATTGTAGAGACAGCGTACCGGGCTACCCTGGAAGAACAGGATGACACCATCCTGTGGCTGAACCATGTGCTGAAAAACGCCGGCGCCGACATCAGCCTGCTGCTGTATGGAAGCGCCGTGAACTATGCAGCGCGCGGGCAGGATGCCACCGGCCTCGCCTTCGGCACGCGCCGGCAGGTCCATCCGCCGGCGCTCGATAAGGATCTGGAAAAAATGATCGGCGCCGGCGTTGCCGTGTATGCGGTCGACGAGGACATGCGTGACTGTGGACTGGCGCAGGAAGATGTCATCGGCGGCCTGACGCTGCTCGCGCGTGCCGAGATTCCCGCCTTGTTCGACCGTTTCGATCAGGTCTGGCACTGGTAGCGGCTCGAGGCCGAACCGCAAGCGCGCGTTTCGCTCGCAACCGTTGCGGCATGCCGTCAGGGGGCGCCCCGGGCATGCGCAACGGTCGCCGAGCGGAGCGTTGCAGTGATTCCCGATAGTCGCGTGCAGGCCGGGGCTTGACGGCGGATCGATTCGACTGCCGGGGTTGCATACGAAATCGTGGAAGCTAGACTGGAATTTCCCCATGCAACCCATGGAGGGAGACATGACGACCATCTATGTCGTGAAGACCGGTGAGCAGTTCCTCTGCACCGGTGAGGATGGCGACATCGGCATGGCACCGGTGATTGAAGACGCCATGTCCTTTCTGTCGTATGAGGAAGCGAAAAAAGCGGCGATCGAGAACGCCGACCCCGGATACGAAATCGTGGCCGTCAACATCACCGGCCGCTGACGCGGCGTTCGTTGCCGGGCGTTCGGCGACGCAGGGGATTCGCGATGTTGCGCGCTCCATGCGATAGGGCGCCCGGCACCGCTACGTTTTTCAGTGGCGATCGACGTCGATCCTCTTGACCATCGTGTGCGCGGTGCAATCGGCGCGGTAACCGCTAGAATTGCGGTTTTAGCCCGGAATCACCCCATGTCTTTTGCCTCGCTTGGCCTGATCGATCCCTTGCTGCGCAATGTGCAGGACCGCAATTACCAGACACCTACGCCGGTGCAGGCCAAGGCGATTCCTGCCGTGCTCGGTGGCAAGGACGTGATGGCTGCGGCACAGACCGGCACCGGCAAAACGGCGGGTTTTGCGCTTCCGCTGCTGCAACGGCTGGTGCAACACGGCCCGGCGGTGTCCAGCAACCGCGCGCGTGTTCTGGTGCTGGTGCCCACGCGTGAACTGGCTGAACAGGTGCTGCAAAGCTTTGTCGATTACGGCAAAGGCCTCGATTTGCGATTCCTGGCCGCCTACGGCGGTGTGAGTATCAACCCGCAGATGATGAAGTTGCGCAAAGGCGTGGATGTGCTGGTTGCCACGCCGGGCCGTTTGCTGGATCTCAATCGCCAGAACGCAGTGCAGTTCGATCAAGTACAAACGCTGGTGCTGGATGAAGCCGACCGCATGCTGGATCTGGGCTTCGCGCGCGAACTCGACGCCGTCTTTGCCGCGTTGCCCGCCCAGCGCCAGACCCTGCTGTTCTCTGCCACGTTTACCGATGAGATCCGCGCCATGGCGGCGGGCATTCTGCGCGGCCCGGTCAATATCAGCGTCAGCCCACCCAATGCCACGGCCAGCAAGATCAAGCAGTGGGTGGTGACGGTGGATAAAAGGAACAAGCCTGACCTCTTCATGCACCTGGTGGCCGAGAACAACTGGGAGCACGCGCTGGTGTTCGTCAAGACCCGCAAAGGCGTGGATTACCTGGCGGCCATGCTGGATGAAGCGGGTTATGCGATCGACACCATCCATGGCGACAAACCGCAACCGGCGCGCATGCGCGCGCTGGAGCGCTTCAAGACGGGCGAAGTACAGATGCTGGTCGCCACCGACGTGGCTGCGCGCGGGCTGGATATCGACGACTTGCCGCTGGTGATCAACGTCGATCTGCCGATCGTCGCGCAAGACTATGTGCACCGTATTGGCCGTACCGGCCGCGCGGGCGCCAGCGGCGTGGCGGTGTCCCTCGTGTGCGCCGATGAAGCGCCGCAACTGGCCGCGATTGAAGCGCTGATCCGGCAAACGCTGCCCCGTGAAGAAGAGCCGGGTTTCGAAGCCGAACACCGCGTGCCGGAAACCAGCGCAACCGGCCAGATTATCAAGAAACCCAAAAAGCCCAAGAAGCCCAAAGTGCCGCAAGCTGCGGCGGGCGCCACGCAGGTGCCCGGCAAAAAACCGCGCCCGCAAAGTGGCGAAAACAAGCGCAAGCCTGCGGCGCAGCGTGCCGTGGCCGCAGGTAAGGGCACAAGCTTGTCCAGCGGTAACCCGTTCAGCGTGCAAAAGCCACGCAGCAAACCCGCCGGCAAGCCGGCTGCGGGTTCACGCAAGCCGGCTGGCAAACCCGCCGGCGGCCGCGGCAAACGTCAACCCTGATCCGCGAGGATGAGTCACGCCAGCCGTCGAACCGGCTGGCGCGTTGTCCCGGTTCGGCCATCTACGGACATCGCCCGCACTTTCGAACTGCCAATCAAACGTCGCTTCCGCCCAGGCAATGGACCTTCGTGCGCGGATGTCGTCAGTCATGTAGTCGGCCGTTAATTACATCCCTGTTTCATTCCTGGCCGCAGGCGACACCTGCGGCACGCCGTGCGCGCGACGTACGCGGAACGCCGTGAATTTCGATGCGCTACCGAGAATTCATGGCACGCGACCTATACTTTCAAAATCATTTCGTCCGCGATAAGGAGGCGCAATCGTGCCCGACGTACTTCGCGCGGCATCCCGCGCGGTCATTCACGCAAGACCCATGACTACGGTCGTATGAGGAAGACATCATGACGCGCAAATACATCGATTGCCGGGAATTCCCGAGCGAAATGAATTGTTCCGTTGCGCTATCCGCGGATTCCGAAAACGAGTTGCTCGAGGCGGCCGTACAGCATGCGGTCGCGGTTCACAAGCATGTCGATTCGCCGGAGCTGCGTTCACAGCTGAAGACGCTGTTTCATGACGGCACGCCACCCGTTGAAACACCGCGTCACGCATAACGCCGGCGCGACACATTGAAGAGCAGCGACCGCCTCGCGACGACCATCTGCCGACACCGTATTTGCGTTGACCGTAGCAGCACATCCTGCCGAAATCTTCTTCTGCGTGTGGTCCAGTGGGGCGGCTACGGAAGTCCGGCTATCGTGCGCATACCTCGCTGCCGGGCCGGACTCGTACTTCCGCGTTCGGCCAGGAGTTGCCGCTCGCCCGTCGCACCAAGCGGTCATTCGAACGGCTGCTCCACGCTGCGGATTCAACCCGTCGATGCGACGGATTGATGCAATCGCTCAGCCGGCGTATCGAAGTCCAGTGTCGTTCGCGGACGTTCATTGAGCCGCGCGGCCACACCCGCGCGGCCCGCGATCGCCTCGATCTATCCCCGCACCGCCTTCACGACATACTGACTCGTCGGCACCACATCGATCTTGTCGAAATCGATGAAGCGCCCACAGCTATCCATCATCTCGGCCACATTACGCTGAAACTTCTCGTCGTCGCCGACCGCATCGAAGAACGCATGCGGATCGGTCATCGCCGCAGCCGGGAAGCATTCCTCGACGATCGCGTCGTAACCGGGCGCCGCATGCGTGAGCGCGCGCACGACGACGTTCTGCACGTACAGGAAATTGTCCTGCGTATCGATCGCGACGCGCGTGTGATGGCCGTGCCATACGTCTAGCCACGCTTCGTGCGTGAGGCGCGGCGGCCGCTTCAGGAACGCGAGCTGCGAGAAGCCGGTCGTGCGTTCGCCCGGCCGCGCCGGGAAGCGCGTGTTCGGAATCGGCTGCGATTCGGTGACCAGATACGCGGCCATGTGCGGGGCGATCGCGCGCACCGCATCGTCGAACGGCTGGCGGAACATCGCGTTCGCGCTGTCGACCCACACCGCGACGATCCCGGCGATGCCCGGGTGCGTGTTGGTCTGCTTCAGGCCGGCGGCCGGCGCGACATCGGCATCGGCGACGTTCACCTGCACGCCGTGCGCGCCGAGCGACAGCAGCTTGTCGGCGAGCTGCGCGCGCACCGTGCGGTGCCACTGATCGGGCACGGCCTGTGCGTCGCGCCACAACACGTAAATGACTTTCTCCATTGTTTCGGCTCCAGAGGGGAATGACGGGATCGGCGGCGCTGCCGCCGGGGTTCAGGAAGCGGTTTCAGTCGATCCGGCCGGCTGGTGCGCGCCCGGCGCGAACCGGTTCGCGGTCAGCGTGAACGACGGTGGGATCGGCGACGTGACGGTTTCGAACAGCCGCTCGTGGCGCGTCGCGTGAATGCGCCACACGCCGTCGCGTTTCACGTACTGGTCGTCGTAGAACGCGGTGCCGTGCAGCAGGTAGTTGTCCTCGAGATTGATCGCGTGATCTTCCAGAAACCACACGCCGCACGCGTGATCGGCGGACACCAGCGTGAGTTCCGGGTGATGGCCGTGATGCATCGTCAGGAAGGTCGGCTTGCCGATCAGCGCGCGCAGGCTCGACACGAACGCGTCGCGGCCGTCGTACGCATAACGACCGCCATACAGCCGCGCTTCGCAATCCTCGGTCAGGCAATCGGCGAGCAACGACCAGTCGTGCGTATCGACCGCGCGGAAATACCGGTACTTCAACTGTCGGATCTGCTCGTATGCATGGAGCGTGCGGGTCGTGTCGTCCATCGCCGTGTCTCGTGGTGGTGTCGTTCGATGGTAGGAACGAAGCCGCCCGCATCACATCGTCTGTTCGGACGAAAGCCGTGCACGCATGCGGCCGGCGCTGCCGCGATGAATCGCCGGATTAATCCGAACGGGTGATGGCCGGCGCGTTGCGCGGCGGTAACGTGGCCTCGACGCGGCGTCCGATCCGCGCCGGCACCGAACAAGGAGACGGGATGACCCTCATCGAATCGCTGGAAACGCGCGTGCGCAGGCTGGAGGATGCCGATGCGATCCGCCGGCTGAAGGCGCGTTACTTCACGTGCTGCGACCGCAAGGATCCGCAAGGGATGCGCGACTGCTTCGCGCCCGGCCGCGTGCACATCGACTACGGCCGGATCGGGACGTTCGATACGCGCGACGCGCTCGTCGACGTGTTCGAACGGCTCGGCTGCCATTCCAACATCGTCGAGATACACCACGGCGTGAATCCCGATATCACCGTGCTCGACGACACGCATGCGCGCGGCACGTGGGGCCTGCATTACCAGATGATCGACACGAACGCGCGCACGCTCACGCAGCTTGGCGCGTACTACGACGACGAATACCGGAAGGTCGACGGCGAATGGAAGATCGCGGGCACGCGCTGCGTCGTCACGTCGACGCTGTCGGCCCGCTACGAAGGCGATGCGCCGGGCGTGCTGTTCGCCGGCGCGCAGCCGCCGGCCGCCTGACGCACGCCATCGCCACGCATGTGGCGAACATTCCACAGGAGACATCGAACATGACACAGAACCACGATGCGCCGGTTGCCGTCGTAACGGGCGCATCGCGCGGCGCGGGCAAGGGCATCGCGCGCGCGCTCGGCGCGGCCGGCATGACCGTCTACGTGACGGGCCGTTCGCAGCACGAAGGCGATGCGCCGCTGCCCGGCACGATCCACGAGACCGCGCGCGAGATCGACGCGCTCGGCGGCCGCGGGATCGCGGTGGCCTGCGACCACGCGGACGACGCGCAGGTGCAGGCGCTGTTCGAGCGTGTCGAACGCGACAGCGGGCGGCTCGACATCCTCGTCAACAACGCGACCTACCTGCACGACCAGTTGATCCTGCCGGGCCCGTTCTGGGAGAAGTCGCTCGACCTCGTGAACATCCTCGACGTCGGGCTGCGCTCGGCCTACGTCGCGAGCTGGCATGCGGCGCCGCTGATGGCGAAGCGCCGCAGCGGGCTGATCGCGTTCACGTCGTCGTTCGGCGCGAGCTGCTACATGCACGGCGCGGCCTACGGCGCGCAGAAATCGGGCGTCGACAAGTTCGCGAAGGACATGGCCGTCGATCTGAAACCGTTCGACGTCGCGGCCGTGTCGATCTGGATGGGCCCGCTGCGCACCGAGCGCACGACGCGCGTGTGGGACGAGCATCCGGATCTCTACAAGGAATTCTCGCTCGTCGCCGAAAGCCCGGAATTCACGGGCCGCGTGATTCATGCGATCCACGGCGATCCGCAGCGCATGGCGCTGTCGGGGCAGGTGCTCGTCGGCGCGGAAGCCGCGCTGCAGTACGGCATCGCCGATCTCGACGGCAAGCAGCCGCCGTCGTACCGCGATCTGCTCGGCGGGCCCGTGCAGGCCCATCCGGCGATCGTCGCTTAAGGAGCGAACATGGGCATCCTGAAGGGCAAGGTCGCGCTCGTGACGGGCGCGGGGCAGGGCGTCGGCCAGGGCGTCGCGCATGCGCTCGCGGCGGAAGGCGCGCACGTCGCGGTGGTCGGCCGCACGCGCGACAAGCTGCAGGCCACCTGCGACGCGATCCGCGCACGCGGCGGTATCGCGGAGCCGTTCGTTTGCGACGTGATGGACGCCGCGCAGATCGCGGCTTGCGTCGACGCGGTCGTCGAGCGCTTCGGCGGCGTGCAGATCCTGATCAACAACGCGCAGGTCGTGCCGCTCGGCCGCCTGCTCGACGTGACCGATGCGGATTTTCTGGCGGGGCTCGAATCGGGGCCGATCGCGACGCTGCGGATGATGCGCGCGTGCCATCCGCATTTGAAGGGCGACGGCGTGATCGTCAATTTCGCGTCGTCGGCCGCGGTGCGTTGGGATGCGTCCGGTTACGGCGCGTACGCGGCGACCAAGGAGGCGATTCGTGCGCTGACGCGCGCGGCCGCGTGCGAATGGGGTGGGGACGGCATCCGCGTGAACGCGGTCGCGCCGCATGCGTTGTCGCCGGGCCTGAAAGGCTGGGTCGATGCGAATCCGCACGAAGCGGCCGCGTTTTTCCGCACGATCCCGCTCGGCCGCGTCGGCGACTGCGAGCAGGACATCGGGCGCGCGATCGTGTTTCTCGCGAGCCGCGACGCCGCGTACCTGACGGGCGCGACGCTGCCGCTCGACGGCGGGCAGGCTTACTGGGGCTGACGGCGCGTGGCGCCGGCTGCGCACCAATCATGGGTCCGGCACGCACGCGCACGCTTGCGCGCAGCGGCCGGCATACCGGAATCGAAGAGAGGACGACATGGGTCGACTGGAAGGAAAGGTAGCGATCGTGACGGGCGGCGCGCGCGGGATGGGCGCGGCGACGTGCAGGCTGTTCGTCGAAGAGGGTGCGCGCGTCGTGATCGGCGATGTGCTCGATGCGGCAGGCGAAGCGCTCGCGCGCGAACTCGGCGACGCGGCGCGCTTCATGCGGCTCGATGTCGCCGACGAAGCGAACTGGGAGCGTGTCGTCGAAGCGACGCTCGAGCAGTTCGGCCGCATCGACGTGCTCGTCAACAACGCGGCCGTGCTGACGTTCGGCGGCATCACCGAGCTGTCGAAACGCGATTTCGAACGCGCGGTATCGATCAATCTCGTCGGCACGTTCGTCGGCATCCGCACGGTTGCGACGCGCATGATCGCACAGAAGAGCGGATCGATCGTCAACATCTCGTCGGTGGACGGGCTGCGCGGCGTGAACGCACTCGCCGCGTACGTGTCGAGCAAGTGGGGCGTGCGCGGGCTGACGAAGGTCGCGGCGCTCGAACTCGGCCACCAGGGCGTGCGCGTGAATTCGATCCATCCGGGCGGCGTGAACACGGTGATGTCGAACCCGACCGGTGCGCCGCTCGAGGAAATCAACCAGCACTATGTGAACGTGCCGCTGCAGCGCGTCGGCCTGCCCGACGAGATCGCGCGCGCGACGCTGTTCCTCGCGAGCGACGAAGCGTCGTACTGCAACGGTGCCGAACTGGCCGTCGACGGCGGGATGGCGGCGGGCGCGTATTACCCCGGATTGCCGGGCGCGCCGTTTTGAGCAGTGGCGTACATCACGCGTTCTTGCCAGATGTTTGTGTACGCAACCTAATTCAGGGTTTGCCTGAGTAGCGAAAACGCGAATTCGCCGGGCGCGCGTGCGTAATTTTCATGCGCGCAGCCGGCGGGCCGAACTTTGCGTTTTCGCGAAACCCTTGTCCGACGGACCTTCCACGGGTTTCGTCCCCGACAGCGATCGCATCGACGCAGTCAGAATGGCCTGCCTGCAACGCATGTGCCTGCACGTCGTCGAAGTTGTTTCTTGTTGCAACGCAACGCCCGCTCGATAACGGCGATGGTATGCTGGCCGGCATGGAAGTTGTAAGGCAGGTTGCATGCATGGCGAAACTCGCGTTCGCATCTTCTAACGAGACATCACATCCTCTCGCCCGCATCGCGGCATCGACACGCGCACAGTTCGCGTGCCCCGCGTTGCGCGTTGCTGCGCCCTGCATTCCGATCGCATTCCCCATCTGGCGGACTCAACCCGCATTCCCCATCCCCGCCCAATAATCTGGAGACATGCCCATGTCGCAAAACAATCTGGCCGAAGCAACACACGGCCCGCTGATCGCTCCCCCGGCCTTCGTCAAGCATCGCAAGCTGATCGACTGGGTGTCGCGCATCGCGGCGCTCACGGAGCCCGAGCGCATCGTGTGGTGCGACGGTTCGCAGGAAGAAAACGACGCGCTGTGCCAGGCGATGGTCGACCAGGGCACGCTCAAGCGCCTGAACCCGGCGAAGCGCCCGAACTCGTATCTCGCGCAATCCGATCCGTCCGACGTTGCACGTGTCGAAGATCGCACGTTCATCTGCGCGGCATCGCGCGACGACGTCGGCCCGACCAACAACTGGGTCGAGCCCGCCGAAATGCGCGAGACGCTCAACGGCCTGTTCCGCGGCTCGATGCGCGGCCGCACGTTGTATGTGGTGCCGTTCTCGATGGGCCCGCTCGGCTCGCCGATCGCGCACGTCGGCGTCGAACTGTCCGACAGCCCGTACGTCGCCGTGAACATGCGGATCATGACGCGCATGGGCCGCGACGTGTACGACGTGCTCGGCGAAGACGGCGAGTTCGTGCCGTGCGTGCACAGCGTCGGCCATCCGCTCGAGGCAGGCCAGCAGGACGTGCCGTGGCCGTGCAACCCGGTCAAGTACATCGTGCATTTCCCCGAGACGCGCGAGATCTGGAGCTTCGGCTCGGGCTACGGCGGCAACGCGCTGCTCGGCAAGAAGTGCTTCGCGCTGCGCATCGCGTCGACGATGGGCCGCGACCAGGGCTGGCTTGCCGAACACATGCTGATCCTCGGCGTGACGTCGCCGGCCGGCAAGAAGTATCACGTCGCGGCCGCGTTCCCGTCCGCGTGCGGCAAGACCAACTTTGCGATGCTGATTCCGCCGCAGGGCTTCAACGGCTGGAAGGTCACGACGATCGGCGACGACATCGCGTGGCTGAAACCGGGCCGCGACGGCCGCCTGTATGCGATCAACCCGGAAGCCGGTTTCTTCGGCGTCGCGCCGGGCACCGGCGTGAAGACCAACCCGAATGCGATCTCGACGCTGACGGAAAACGTGATCTTCACCAACGTCGCGCTGACGGAAGACGGCGACGTGTGGTGGGAAGGGCTGACCGACACGCCGCCTGCGAAGCTGACCGACTGGCAGGGCAACCCGTGGACGCCGGAAACGGCCAAGGAAACCGGCCGCAAGGCCGCGCACCCGAATTCGCGCTTCACGGCACCGGCCGCGCAGTGCCCGTCGATCGACGCGGACTGGGAGAACCCGGCCGGCGTCGCGATCGACGCGTTCATCTTCGGCGGCCGCCGCTCGACGACCGTGCCGCTCGTGACCGAGGCGCGCGACTGGGTCGAAGGCGTGTACATGGCCGCGACGATGGGCTCGGAGACGACCGCCGCGGCAGTCGGCCAGCAGGGCATCGTGCGCCGCGACCCGTTCGCGATGCTGCCGTTCTGCGGCTACAACGTCAGCGATTATTTCGCGCACTGGCTGAAGCTCGGCAAGCAGCTCGAAGGCGCTGGCGCGACGTTGCCGAAGATCTACTGCGTGAACTGGTTCCGCAAGGATGCGAACGGCAAGTTCGTATGGCCGGGCTTCGGCGAGAACATGCGCGTGCTGAAGTGGATGCTCGACCGTCTCGAAGGCACCGGCGGCGGCGGCGAACATGCGTTCGGCGTGTCGCCCGCTTATGAAGACCTGCACTGGGACGGGCTCGATTTCACGCGCGAGCAGTTCGACGCGGTGACGTCGATGAACGCCGACGAATGGCGCGAGGAACTGAAGCTGCACGCGGCGCTGTTCGACATGCTGAAGCTGCGCTTGCCGGCTGAAATGACCGACACGATGAAGAAGATCGAACAGCGCCTCGGCGCCTGACGATCCGCATCGACAACGACGTCCCGCCGCCGGCGCGCTGCATGCCGGTGGCGGGACGTTTTTGCATTTCAGCTTCGCGCGATGCGCGAATTCCGTTGCTCGGCGCGGTCAGCATTGCCGTAGCGGCCTCGGCAACGCCTGATGAGTGCGATAACGCACGGTTGCAGCCGACCGATTCGGGAAAATCGAAACCGGTTCCGCTCGTTGGCGCGGCCGGCCCGTCTTGTCGAACCACAATCGATATTGGGCCGTGGACACGATGACACGGTCAGTTATCGCATGGGCACCCCTTTGTTGCCTGTGAATTCGGCGGCGAAATACCAGGCGCCTTGATAAAAACTCATAGGAAGCCTCGATGATCTCCAAAGCAATGAGATGGCTGTCGAATGTGGCGTACCGTGCGCTATCAGGCCACCGCGGTGGCCGGCCGAATTCGGCTCCGGCGGGATTGGGTTGGGCTGCGCTCATCGTGGCGCTGTTGGCGGGCCAACCCGCAATCGGCCAGACCAATACGCCCGTGCCTGCCATCAACCTGGGCAGCGAAATCAACGACATCATCAACCAGAACGCCAACAACCCGACGCAAGCCATCAACAACTACATGGCCGGTCTCGCGGCGACGAATGCTCACTGGGTCCGGATCGATATCAACTGGGCGCGCATTCAACCGACGCAAACCACGATCGACGCCAACGATCCCAATCCGGGGGGCAGCAGCGGATTGAACTGGGGGGTGACGGACACAATCATCCGCGCTGCCCGCAACAATGGCCTGCGAGTGCTGGGCTTGATTTTGCTGACCCCGCCGTGGGCGGCCAGTTCGAAGTGCTCGAGCAGCTATCAGCAGGCGAACGGGGTTGCATCCTGGCTGTGCGCGCCGGACCCGACGTTCTACACCAATTTTGCCCGGGCCGCGGCCAAGCATTACGGCAGCGACAGCTACGGCGGCCAAGTCGATGCGTGGGAGATCTGGAACGAGCCGAACTGCGGCATCGATTTCATGCCTCACGACCCGGTGCTGTATACGCAGATCCTGAAGAGCGCCTACCCGGCGATCAAGCAGGCGAATCCGGGAGCCTACGTGTATGCAGGCGGAAGCGCGGCTTGTACGACGTATCCTAACAACACGAGCGGCGCGCTGCCGTCGAACGGTGTGGCCGGGCTCGTCAACTCGACCAATCCGAGTTATCCCGTACCTACGCAGTGGGATCCGCGTGACTGGCTGGCCGTGATGTACGCGAGCGGCGCACATGGGTATTTCGATGCACTTGCCCATCACCCGTACTGCTATTCCGACGACTGGCAATCGGCTCCGGACCAATGCCCGAGCACGACGCTCAACACCACGTATCCGCAATACTCGAATGCGTTCAACATGATGTGGCATACCTTCCCGTCGCCGTCGTACGCGTGGCCGTCGAGTAGCGGCAATACGTTTTCGAGCTACACCGGCACGAGCTTGCGCGATCAGATGAATGCGGCGGGCGACGGAGCGAAGGCCATCGCGCTCACCGAGTTTGGCGCGCCCACGACGGGTACGGACGGCGCGACCAACTTCACCGGGCAACTAGGTGGCTCGTCGACGCAATACACGAACGCCAATTTCCGGACCATGGAGAATGCGCCGTTCCTGACGCAAGCCAACCAGGCGCGCGAATACGGTGCGCTGATGGCATGGATCTCGCAGCAGCCCAAGGGCGCATACGGTCCGGTGTATGCGTACTGCTATTCGGACATGGCGTTGTCGTTGCCGAACAGCACGAACATCTACGAGCCGTACTTCGGCATCGTGACGCTCGGCTCGACGACCGGCTCGACGGGTACCTCCGGCCCCACGAAAATCGAGGGCACGCCTCAGGCGAAGTCGAGTCAGTACTACCCCGCGTGGCCTGATTTCGGTGTCAATGCACGTACCGCTGCGGCGGGTGCTGCCGGTTATGCACCGATCGGTCCCGGCTGGTTCAATGCGTTGGGCAAGTAGCCGCATCGACCCTGACGTCCCGCCGCCGGCATCCAGCGCCGGCGGCGGGACGTTTTCGCATCGATGCCGCTTACTGCGC
Source organism: Papaver nudicaule (assembly GCA_023529015.1). Lineage (NCBI taxonomy): Eukaryota > Viridiplantae > Streptophyta > Magnoliopsida > Ranunculales > Papaveraceae > Papaver > Papaver nudicaule. Next base: position 24,665 of record JAJJMA010137805.1, read on the forward strand.
GCTGCACTGCGCGACGACTTCGTCGACCGCGCGCTGCACGTCGCCGCGCCGGTAGCGCAGCAGCGCGATGTCGGCCGGATCGGGTTCGTACGACACGACATTGCCGCGCCCCGTGTAGATCGCGAGGTCGGGCAGCAGCGGATGCTCCTGGTCGAGCGACGGCACATCCTGCGGGTTGCCGGCCGCGCGGAAGAACGCCGCGAAGTAGTCGGCGAAGCTGAGGTTCTCGTCGCCGACGAGGTACGCCTTGCCCGCTTCGCCGCGCTGCAGTGCGCCCCAGATCGCTTCCGACAGCGATTGCGTCGAGATGAAGTTGCTGCCGCCGGCCGGCCCGTACACGGGCAGCCCCGCGAACTGGCCCTGCGCGTAGCCCGTGTACGCGGCGAACATCTCGTTGCGCAGCCCCGGCACCGACCCGACCACGAACGGTGCATTGACGCTGCACACCGCGAACGACGGCGTCGCGAGCGCGCGCACGCGTTGGTCGGCGAGATGGCGCGAGCGCACGTACGGCACCGTATCGATGAGCGCGGGCGCGACCTGCGGATAGAAGCTGCCGACCAGCACCGCACGCTTCACGCCCGCGTCGCGCGCGAGCGCGAAGAAGCGCGGCACCGCGTCGACGTTCGCGCGTTCCCAGTGCGCGGCTTCATCGGTGCCGGGCGGCAGGTGGCGGATGTCGTTGCCGGCCGCGAACACGACCGCGTCGAACGGCGCGAGATCGTCGCGCGTGAAGTTGCCGGCCACGTAGTCGCGCAGCAGCACGTCGAACTGCGAGAGCGCGCTGCCGGCCGCGGGCGGCTTGCGCGCGGCGAGCGTGACGTGGTTGCCCTGCGCGTGCAGGTGCAGCGCGGCATGGCCGCCGATGAGGCCGGTGCCGCCGACGATCAGGATCTTCATGGTGTCTCCTTGGCGGCGCAAGCGCGCCGCGTGAAATGAACCGGGGAAGCCGCAAGCGCGTGCGCTGCGTCGCTCAGAAATTGAAGCCGTTGCCCGTGACGACGGGCAGGTTGGTCCAGAAGCCGTTCGGGTCGCGATACCAGCCGGCCGCCGCGAGCGCGCCGCCGTCGACGTGCAGCGTCGTGCCGGTGACCCACGCGGCGAGCGGGCTCGCGAGGAACAGCGCGGCGCCCGCGATGTCGCCGGCCGCGCCGAAGCGACCGAGCGGAATCCAGCGCGGGATGTGGTCATGGTGTTCGGCCGCGACCATCGCGCTGACGGGCACCTGCGGCGTCTCGGTGGTTTCGGGCGCGATCTGGTTCACGCGAATGCCGGCCGGCCCGAGTTCGAGCGCGAGGCTTTTCGTGAAGCCGGTCAGCGCGGCCTTGAACGACGCGTATACGGTGCAGTTCGGAATCGCGCGGAAGCCCTCGATCGACGACACGCCGACGATGCTGCCGCCCGCGCCGCGCTTGCGCAGCAACGGCAGCATCGCGCGCGTGACGATGAACACCTGGCGCAGGTTCACGTCGAACAGCCGCGCGATATCGTCGTCGGTGCAGTCGTCGAACGGTTTCGCGATCTGCAGGAAATCGCCGACGTTGTTGACGAGCACGTCGAGGCCGCCGAAGCGCGCGTCGACCGTCCGCGCGAACGCCTCGACCTCGTCGCGGCGCGTGACGTCGACGGTGCCGACGAGCGCGTCGACGCCCGCCGCTTCGAGTGCCTGCCGTACGTCCTGCGCGCGCGTCGCGTCGATTTCGGCCACGGCCACGCGAGCGCCCGCCGCGCCGAACGCTTCCGCACAGGCACGGCCGATGCCCGCGCCGCCGCCGGTGACCAGCACGGTCTTGCCGGTGAATGAAATCATCGATGAACTCCTTCGAACGGGAAAGCGTCGAGCCGCGTCACAGCGACGACACCAGTTGTGCGTTGTCGATCCGCAGTTCCGCGCCGTTCACGAAACGCGATTCGTCGGACGCAAGGAACAGCACGAGATGCGCGACATCCTGCGGGTCGCACATGCGCGCCATCGGATCGCTGCCGATGCCGAGCGCAGCCGGATCGAGATCGGGCATCAGCGCCTGCGTCATCGGCGTCCAGATCCCGTCCGGATGAATCGAGTTGCAGCGGATCCGGTAGCCGCTGCGCTTGCAGTGCACGGCGACGCTGCGCGCGAGCGCCGTCACCGCGCCTTTCGAACCGGTGTACGCGCACATCATCGGCAGCCCGCCGAGCGCGGCGACCGACGACATCATCACGATCGAGCCCGGCGTGTCGTTGCCTTTCATCGCGCCGATCGCGTACTTGCAGCCGAGGAAATAGCCGTCCGCGTTGGTGCGCATCACGCGCCGCCACGTGTCGAGGCTCGTGTCCTCGATCGAGCCGACCGGGCAGATCGCCGCGTTGTTGACGAGCACGTCGAGACGGCCGAAGCGCTCGAGCGTCGACGCGATCGCGTGCCGCCAGCCGTCTTCATCGGCGATGTCGTGGCGCACGAACAGCGCCGCGTCGCCGATCTCGCGGGCGAGCGCACGGCCCGCGTCCTCGTCGATGTCGGTCAGCACGACACGCGCGCCTTCGGCGGCGAGCAGCAGCGCATCCGCGCGGCCGACGCCGCTTGCCGCGCCGGTGACCAGCGCAACCTTGTTTGCGACTCGATTCATGGTCGGTCGAATTCCTGTGACGTTGAAAGAAGGCGGGCGCTCATGCGGCGCCCGGCGCGCGGCCGGCCTTGAGCGCGTCGAGCGCGGCCGTGCCGTAGATCTGCGCGATGGTGTCGTCGACGCGCGGGTTCGTGCGCAGCTCGTGGCCGCCGTCGACCGCGAAGCTCTGGCCGGTCACCCAGCCCGACTCGGGGCCCGCGAGGTAGCGCACCGCATGCGCGATCGCTGCCGGTTCGCCGAGCGTGGCGAGCGGGATCTGTTCGAGAAAGCTGTCGACGAGCGCGCGGTTGTCGAACATCGGCGCGGTCGCTTCGGAGCGCGTGAGGCCCGGGCGCACCGCGTTCACGCGGATCTTCGCGCCGGCCAGCTCCTCGGCCGCGCCGCGCACGAGCGCTTCGAGCGCGGCCTTCGCGGTGCAGTACGCGGACAGCCAGCGGAAATTGATCCGCGCGGCGGTCGACGAGATGCAGACGATCGCGCCGCCGCCGCTGTCGGCCAGACGCGGCGCCGCATGACGGATCGCGGCGAACGCGCTGTGCAGGTTCAGGTCGATTTCCGCGCGGAAGCTGTCGGCGTCGTGCAGCAGCAGCGGCCGGAACCCGGCGCCGCCGACGGTCGGCACGACGATGTCGAGGCGCTTGTCGAGCGCCCACGCGCAGTCGAGCGCAGCCTGCAGGTCGGCTTCGTCGCATGCGTCGCCCGCGTGGATCGCGACGCGGCTGCCGGGCACCGCGTCGGTCAGGTGCCGCTGCGCGCGTTCGAGCGCGTCGCGGCGGCGGCCCATCAGCACGACGGCCGCGCCGTCGGCGACGAGCGCGTGCGCGCAGGCCGCGCCGATGCCGCCGGCGCCGCCCGTCACGAGCGCGGTGCGGCCTTCGAGGGGAATGGAGGCGCGCATCGCTCAGCCCTCCAGCGGCAGGTCTTGCGACCAGTCGACGTTCAGCGTGCGCGCGGCGAAGCGCCATGTGCCGCCGTCGAACACGCAGCGGTCGTGATAGCGCAGCCCCCAGTCGAGCTTGCGCTTCACGCCGTCGCGCACATAGACGTGGCACGCGACGCCGTAGGTCTCGACGTCGGCCGCGCCGCCGTCGAGCGTGACGAGCTGGTTGTGCACGTGATGCTGGGTCGTCTCGTAGCGCTCGATCACGCGCATGCCCGCGACGATCGCGTCGCGGTCGTCGAAGCGGAAGCCGGGGCCGGCGAGCTGCGCATCGGCGGTGAAGAGCGTGGTAAGGCGCGGCCAGTCGCGCCGGTCGACGGCTTGCGCGTAGCGGCACGCGAGTTCGTACAGCGCGTGGCGGGGATTCGAATCGGTCATGCAGTGCTCCCGTGGAAGAACGGAAAGAGTCGGCCGCGCCGCGAGTGCGGACGCGGCGGCATTGCGACGTCGATGCGCAGGTTCGCATCGAACCGATCGAGACTCGTCATCCATACGGAGCAGGGCGGGGGTCGGGGAAAACACCGGGGCGGGCCGCCGTGCGCCATGCGGTGGCGCGTCGATGGTGCGGCGCAGCAGCCGATGCGCGGCACGCGTCTGACGATTGGCGTAGCCGGTCGCGAAAGGCGCACGACGTGCCGCGTTTGCGCCACGCGAGCGAATCGGCGGCTCGCGATGCTGCGACGCGGCACGCCACCCACGCGCCGCTCAGCGTTTGCCCCTAGTCGGAATGGACGATGGCCGGCGGCCGGGCGCTGGCTACCGTGCAGTCATCCGGTGCGGCAGGCGATGCGCGCCGGACACGAACCGCATCAGCGGCCAACCGGAGGAGACGACGATCATGAGACTGACGACTCGCAAGCTGTGCGTATTGGCGATGGGCACGTTCGCTGCCATGGCAATGGCGCGATACGGAGCCGACCAGGTCCCGTCGCCGCCGTATGCGGCCGGCATCCTGCAATGCCGCTCGGTCGACCCGAACGGCCTGCCGACCGGTTGCGTGCCGATCGACCCGTCGCACTTCGGTTTCGCCGCGTTGCGCGGCATGTGACGCCCACACTCTCCCGCATGTCATCCGACTATTCCCTGACCCGCCCCCTGAACGCCCGCGACGTGCATCGCTGGGACGCCGAACACGATGTCGTGATCGTCGGCTTCGGCGCGGCCGGCGCCTGCGCGGCGATCGAAGCCGCGAGCGCCGGCGCCGATACGCTGATCGTCGAACGCGCATCGAGCTACGGCGGCACGAGCGCGCTGTCGGGCGGCGAGATCTACCTCGGCGGCAGCGGCGGCACGCCTGCCCAGCGGCAGGCCGGCTTTACCGACGACACCGAGGACCTGTACCGCTACCTGATGCTCGCGGGCGGCCGCGACGCCGACGACGCGAAGGTGCGGCTCTACGCGAACGAGAGCCTTGCGCACCACGACTGGCTCGTCGCGCAGGGCCTCACGTACAAGAACACGTTCGTCGCCGAGCGGATCGTCGAACCGGAAACCGACGACTGCCTGATCTGGTCGGGCAGCGAGGAAGCCTGGCCGTTCAGCGCGGCCGCGAAGCCGTGCCCGCGCGGCCACACGCCGCAATGGCCGGGCTGGGGCGGCGGGCAGATGCTGATGCGCGTGCTGGCCGAACGCGTGGCGGCGCTCGGCGTCGCGACGCGCTACGACACGCGCGCGCTCGCGCTGATCGTCGACGACGCCGGCACGGTGCGCGGCGTCGTGTTGCGCGCGTATGGCGAGACGGTGTTCGTGCGCGCGCGCGGCGCGGTGATCCTGTGTGCGGGCGGCTTCGCGATGAACCGCGACATGGTGCGCCGGCATGCACCGCAGTTCCTGCGCTCGGACGAGCCGATCGGCAGCCCCGGCGACGACGGCTCGGGCATTCTGCTCGGCCAGAGCGCGGGCGGCGCGGCGATCCATATGGACCAGGGTTTCGTCAGCCTGCCGTTCTACGCGCCCGAATCGCTGATCAAGGGGATCTTCGTGAATGCGCGCGGGCAGCGCTTCATCAACGAGGACGGTTATCACGGCCGCACGGGCCATCATGCGTTCCACCAGGCCGACGACCGGATCTACCTGCTCGTCGACCACGCGACGTACCGGGAGCCGCCCGCGATCGCGCGGATCGGCATCGCGGCGGCCGGCGAAACGTGGGAGGAAGTCGAGCGCGACCTGCAGATGCCGGCCGGCACGCTGACGGCGACCGTCGACGTGTACAACCGCCACGCGGCCGAAGGCGCCGATCCGCTGTTCCACAAGGCGACGAAGTGGCTGCAGCCGCTGATCGAGCCGCCGTTCGTCGCGCTCGATTGCCGGATCGACTACGCGTTTTATCCGCATTTCACGCTCGGCGGGATCGACACGCTGCCGACCGGCCAGGTGCTCGATGCGGCGCGCGCGCCGGTGCCGGGCCTGTATGCGGCCGGCCGCACGACGTGCGGGCTGCCGCGCTGGGGCGCCGGCTACAGCTCGGGGCTGTCGCTGGCCGACGCGACGTTCTTCGGTCGGCAGGCCGGCCGTCACGCCGCGCACGCGGTGCGCGACGCATGGCGCAGCGCCGCGTAGCGTAGCCTCGAATGAACGACGCCCCGGGCAATCGATCGGATTGCCCGGGGCGTCGTCGTTTCAGCCAACCTGCCGTCAGCCGAGGTCGAGCGCGTTCGTGAGATCGCCCGGCGGCGTCTCGCCGCGCGCGGCGAACGCGTGGTTGCGCGCGACCACGCCGTCGAGCGGCGCGAGCCCGTGTACGCGGCTGATGAAGCGCAGGATCGAGTTCGTGTCGTACAGCGTGTGATCGACGAAACCCTTCTTCGCGAACGGCGAGATCACGAGCGCCGGAATCCGCGAGCCCGGCCCCCAGCGGTCGCCGACCGGCGGCGCGACGTGATCCCACCAGCCGCCGTTCTCGTCGTGCGTCATCACGATCACGGTGTGGTCCCATTGCGGCCCGCGCCGGATATGCTCGATCACGGTCGCGATGTGGCGGTCGCCCGATTCGATGTCCGCATAGCCCGCATGCATGTTCAGGTTGCCCTGCGGCTTGTAGAACGTGACGGCCGGCAGGCGGCCCGCGTCGATGTCGGCGATGAAGCGGTTCGTCGACGGTTCGTCGCCGAGCCCCGCGTCGCGCAGGTGCCGCTGGCGCGCGGCGGTGTCCGGCGCGAAGTTGTGGAAGTAGTTGAACGGCTGGTGGTGGTACTGGAAATCGGGCACGGTGCCGGTGTCGCGATGCTCGAGCGCGTACTGCCACGCGCCGCTGTACCACGCCCAGTCGATGTTTTTCTCCGACAGGCGATCGCCGATCGTCGCGTAACCCTGCGGCGGCAGCACGCGATGGTCGTCCGGATCGGCATACGCGGCGTTGCCCGGGTCGGGCGGCGGCACGTAGCTCGGCTGGTACGGCGGCGCCATCGTGTTCACGCCGTAGCCGTCGGGCGTCAGCGGGCCGTCGGCCGCGAACTTCGGCGGGCCGTCGAGCGCGGACGCCGGCGAATCGGCGGCGAGCGCGAGGCGCGTGCCGGCCGGATCGTCGCCTTCGACCTTCGACAGCAGCTTCGCCGCGTGTGGATGTTTATGCGCGTCCGGATACAGCGGCGCCTGCGCCGAAATCAGGAACATGTGGTTCAGCCACGAACCGCCGAAGGCCGCCATGAAGAAGTTGTCGCACAGCGTGTATTGGCGCGCGAGATTCCACAGCCGCAGCGTGTCGGCCGAATTGCGGTAATGGCCCATCACGAGGCCGCCCGAATCGGCCCACGCGGCGAACTGGTTGTTGCGGCCGGCCGCGATCTGCATCTGGTTCTGGTAGAAGCGGTGCCACAGGTCGCGCGTGATCACGCCGTTCAGCAGCGGCTTGCCCTGCGCGTCGGCGATCCGGAACGGCGCGTTCGGCAGCTTGTCGATGTCGCGCTCGGCGATCGCGTAGCGCTTGCCGTCCACTTCCTGCGCCTGCGGCACGAGCCCGCCCCAGATCTTCGGCAGTACCGGCAGCGGCGTCTTGCCGTCGCGATCGAGCTGCTGCGCGTGCTCGGGCCGCACCTCGCTCAGCGGATGGCGCACACCGGGGAAATCGCCGTACAGGTTCGCGAAGCTGCGGTTTTCCGCGTAGATCACGACGATATGGCGCACGCGCTGGCGCAACGCTTCGTCGACGCGCAGGTCGGCGGCGGAGCGCGGCGCGCTGCCCGCCGTGGTTTCGCAGCCGCCGAGCGCGACACCCGCACCGAGCGCGGCAAGGCCGCCGAGCACACGGCGGCGGTCGGGATCGGCGGGAAGGTCGTCGGGGCGATCGGGGGTGTCGGTCACGTCGTGGGCTCCTCGAATGGGCGGGTTGGCGGTGTCGTTCGATGCGCGGCGGCGTCGCTCACGCTGCCGCGCTGCGGGACGGAAAGCAACGGCCGGCGTTGTGGGCAAGCAGGCGCGATGCAATTGTCATAAAAATGTCACGAATGCGACTATAACGCGGCGGGGGCCGCGGATGAAAGGTGTTTGTCTGACGATTCGACTCGCGCGGCGGGCGATGCGCGACGCCCGCGCGAGGACTAGACTGAATTCACGGGTGGCGCGTCGCGGCGTGCCGCCCGGGCGAGGATCGCCACGCGGCGCCGGCCGACGGTGCCGTCGCGGCGTCATTTATGCGACGAAACGAAGCGACACAGCGAGACGACGATGGCGCGGATGCATGCCGTTTCCGCATGGCCGCCGATGCCGCGCGCCGGTTGCGCGCGATTGCCCGCGTGAGCGTGCGCCGCACCGCGCGTGCGGCTGGCCCGATGCCATGGACAAGAAATTCGACTACCCGGGATTGCTGATCGCGGCGGGCTTCTTCGTGCTGTTCGCCGCGCAGTTGCTGATGCTGCACCCGGCGTCGGCGCCGATCGCATACAGCGATTTCCACCGGCTCGTCGCCGCGCGGCTCGTCGACGATCTCGAGATCGGCCCCACGTCGATCTCGGGCACGCTGAAGATGCCGCAGGCCGGCACGATGTTGCCGGCCTCCGAAGCCGCGGCCGCGCAGCAGGCCGGTGCGCCGTGGCGCTTCACGACCAACCGCGTGACCGACGAGCACCTGACCGACACGCTGACCGCCGCCGGCATTCGTTATCACGGCACGCCCGACACGAGCTGGATCGCGTCGCTCGCGTCGTGGCTGCTGCCGCTCGTGCTGTTCGTGTTCGTCTGGAACATGATGCTGCGCAAGCGCGGCGGGCTGCAGGACTTCACCGGGATGGGCAAGAGCCGCGCGCGCGTGTACGTGCAGCAGGAAACCGGCATCACGTTCGACGATATCGCGGGCATCGACGAGGCGAAGGCCGAGCTGCAGCAGCTCGTCGCGTTCCTGCGCAATCCCGACCGCTACCAGCGGCTCGGCGGCAAGATCCCGAAGGGCGTGCTCGTCGTCGGCGCGCCGGGCACGGGCAAGACGCTGCTCGCGCGCGCGGTGGCCGGCGAGGCGGCCGTGCCGTTCTTTTCGATCAGCGGGTCGGCGTTCGTCGAGATGTTCGTCGGCGTGGGCGCCGCGCGCGTGCGCGACCTGTTCGAGCAGGCGCAGCAGAAGGCGCCGTGCATCGTGTTCGTCGACGAACTCGATGCGCTCGGCAAGGTGCGGGGTGTCGGCCCGATGTCGGGCAACGACGAACGCGAGCAGACGCTCAACCAGTTGCTCGTCGAGATGGACGGCTTCCAGGCCGGCTCCGGCGTGATCATCATGGCCGCGACGAACCGGCCGGAGATCCTCGATCCCGCGTTGTTGCGGCCGGGCCGCTTCGATCGCCACATCGCGATCGACCGGCCCGACGTGAACGGCCGCCGGCAGATCCTCGGCGTACACGTGAAGCGCGTGAAGCTCGCGGCCGAGGTCGACCTCGGCGAACTCGCGTCGCGCACGCCGGGTTTCGTCGGCGCCGATCTCGCGAACGTCGTCAACGAGGCCGCGCTGCATGCGGCCGAACTCGGCAAGCCGGCGATCGGCATGGCCGACTTCGACGAGGCGATCGACCGCGCGTTGACGGGCCTCGAGCGCAAGAGCCGCGTGATGAACGCACAGGAGAAGCTGACCATCGCGTATCACGAAGCCGGCCATGCGCTCGTCGCGGAAAGCCGCGCGCATTGCGATCCGGTGAAGAAGGTGTCGATCATTCCGCGTGGCGTCGCCGCGCTCGGCTATACGCAGCAGGTGCCGACCGAGGATCGCTACGTGCTGCGCAGGAGCGAGCTGCTCGACCGGATCGACGCGCTGCTCGGCGGGCGGGTCGCCGAAGAACTCGTGTTCGGCGACGTGTCGACGGGCGCGCAGAACGATCTCGAACGCGCGACCGCGATGGCGCGCCACATGGTCATGCAGTACGGGATGAGCGACAAGATCGGGCTCGCGACGTTCGACGACGGCGATGCGCGCCAGGGCATGCCCGGCGCGTGGCATGCGGGCGCCGGACGCTGCAGCGAGCACACGGCGCGGATGATCGACGACGAGGTGCACACGCTGCTGGCCGACGCGCATGCGCGGGTCGCGGCGACGCTCGGCGAGCGACGCGACGCGCTCGAACGCATCGCGCGTCGGCTGCTGCAATGCGAGGTGCTCGAACGCGACGCGCTGAAGGCGCTGATCGACGGGCGCATCGAAGCGTCGTCCGCGGCAGCGGCACCCGACGGCGATGCCGGCCCGCGCGGCGACGCGCTCGCGCCGGAGCAGGCGTCGGCGGTCGAGCGCGATTTCGTCGCGTACGGGCCGCCGCGCGAGCCCGAGCGCTGAACGCGCCGCCGGCCTGCGAACGGCGCGCGTCGATGCGGCGATGCGCCGGCATTCCTTTCCCTCTTTCCAGCCACGGAGTCGCCATGAGCGAGCCGCACGTATCCGTCAAGGTCGCGCAGCAGGCGCGTTTTTGCTTCGAAGTCACGTTTGCCGGCACGACGCTGTCGCCGGTGCTCATCGACGAGCCGCCGCCGCTCGGCGACGGGCGCGGGCCGAACCCGGTCCGGCTGCTGGCCGCGGCGGTCGCGAGCTGTCTCGCGGCGAGCCTGCTGTTCTCGTTGAAAAAGCAGCATGTCGATCCGCAGCCGATTGCCGCGCATATCGACGTCGACATGGTGCAGAACGAAACGGGCAGGGTGCGCGTGGGCGCGATGGCCGTGCGGCTGTCGATCGGAAAAAAGTGGGCGGATCTCGCGGCGGCGGCGCGCGTGATCGACCGGTTCGATGCGTATTGCGTGGTGACCGAGAGCATGCGCGCGGGCATCCCGATCTCGGTCGACCTGTGCGATGTGAACGGCGCGGCGCTCGAATACGCGGCGACGGATGGCTGAGTGCAGTCAGTGCTCGGTGGCCGCCGCGACTTCGGCCGCTTCGGCAAGCGCATCGAGAAAACGCGTGCGCCACCAGTGCACGTCGGTCTTGCGTACGATCGCCATCAGCGCGGAGTGACGCTGGCGGCGTTCGTCGAGCGGCATCGTGAGCGCGCGCTGGATCGCCTGTGCGGTGCCTTGCGTGTCGTACGGATTGACGAGCAGCGCCGATTTCAACTGCTCGGCCGCGCCCGCGAAACGCGACAGCACGAGCACGCCCGGGTCGGACGCGTCCTGCGCGGCGAGGAATTCCTTCGCGACGAGGTTCATCCCGTCGCGCAGCGGCGTGACGAGCGCGACGCGGCTCGCGCGATACAGGCCCGGCAGGCGCTTGCGCGCGACGGTGCGGTGAATGTAGCGCATCGGCATCCATTCGAGTTCGCCGTAGTCGCCGTTGATCGCGCCGCACAGGCTGTCCATCTCGCGCCGCAGGTCGTCGTATGCGCCGAGATCCTCGCGGCTCGGCGCGGCGATCTGGATCAGCGTCGCACGGTCGCGGTTCTCCGGATACTGTTCGAGCAGCTCGCGGAACGCATGCACGCGCTGCGGCAGCCCCTTCGTGTAGTCGAGCCGGTCGACGCCGACGAGCAACTGGCGGCGCGAATATTCGTCGCGCATCCGCTCGAACATGTCGATGCCGTCGCGATCGCGGGCGAGCGACTCGAACTCGTCGACGTTGATGCCGATCGGAAACGCGCCGGCCGACAGCGTGCGGCCGAACGCGCGCATGCGGCCGTCCGGCAGCCGCGCGGCGCCGGCTTCCGCTTCGACGTAATGCTCGAAGTGGAGCAGATCCGATTCGGTCTGGAAGCCGACGAGGTCGTACGCGAACAGCGAGCGCATCAGCCATTCGTGTTCCGGGATCGCGGCCATGATCGGCGGCGGCGGCATCGGGATGTGCAGGAAGAAGCCGATCGGATTCGTGCAGCCCATCGCGCGCAACTCGGCGGCGAGCGGAATCAACTGGTAGTCGTGGACCCAGATGACGTCGTCGGGCCGCAGCAGCGTGCGCAGCTTGCGTGCGAACAACTGGTTCACGCGCCGGTAGCCGTCGGCGAAGCGCCGGTCGAACTGCGCGAGATCGAGCCGGTAGTGAAACACCGGCCACAGCACGTTGTTCGAATAACCGAGGTAGTACGCGTCGTAATCCTGCGGGTCGAGATCGATGGTCGCGAGCTGGATGCCGCCGACGCTCTGGATCTGTACCTCGTCGCCGTGCGTGGGCTGATCATCGCCGCCGCGTAGCCTGCCGCTCCAGCCGAACCATACGCCGCCGGTTTCCTGCAGGCTGTCCTTCACGGCGACGGCGAGGCCGCCGGCCGCGGCTTTACGGGGATCTGCGATGCGATTGGATACGACGACGAGTCGGCTCACCAGCTCTCCTGACGATTGTTGGGGGAAGGTTCGTGCGGCCGGCGGCGCGAAGCGGACGCCGCCATCGACGCGCTGTGCGATGCGATGGGGCCGCAATGCGATCGGACGGGAGTCAGGGCACGCGATTCGCCGTCCGAACGGGGAGTACTTTTTTTAGGATACTCGTCATTCGTTCGTTTTAAAAGTCTGCATCGGCGCAGGGGAAACGGCGAGATGCGGCGCGATGTGCGCCGCATCTCGTCACGGGCGGGGCCGGAACTTGCGCAGGCTTTGGCGAACGCCGCGTGCACAAGGTGCAGCGGGGCGGCACTCAGAACGTGGTGCGCAACCCGGCCATCACGCTGCGGCCGCCTTCGGGCGCGAAGCCGCGCACGACCGACGTCGCATAGCGGATTTCCTGGTTCGTCAGGTTGTCGCCGCGCAGGTACGCGAGCCAGTGCGTCGCCCCGACGCGGAACTTGTAGGTCAGCATCACGCCGAGCGACGTGTAGCCGTCCGTCGAGAAGTCGTTGTCGGGCACGCGATGCTGCGACCACGCGTGCGTGACCTGCGCGCGCGCGCCGAACGGGCCGTAGCCGTAGCCGGCCGCGAGCGTCGCGCGCAGCGGTGCGATGCGCGGCAGCGGCTGGCCCGTGTCGACGTTGCGCGCGTGCGTGTAGTCGGCCGTCAGTTCCAGGTCGACCGTATGGCCGCGCCGCGCGAAGGCGCGCCATTTGCCGTCCAGCTCGATGCCGTAGAACTCGGCGCGCACGCCGCGATAGATCGCCTCGTTCAGCGCACCGTCGGTGCCGGGCGCGACGGGCTCGTCGTCGCCGTTCACGACGCGGCCGGTGTTGTACTCGGTCAGGTAGTTCGAGAAGCGGTTGTAGAACACGCCGACGCTGCCGCGGTTCGGGCCGCTCGCATAACGCAGCGACAGGTCGGTCGACACGGCCTTTTCCTTCGACGCGTTCGGGTTGCCGATCAGGAACTGGCCGGTCGCATCGTGCGGACCGTTCGAATACAGCTCGTAGAAGGTCGGCGCGCGTTCGGTGTACGCGACGTTCGCCGCGACCGACCACACCGGCGTCAGCGAGAACAACGCGCCGGCCGACAGGCTGCCCGCGTTGAAATCGCGCGGCTGCGCGCCCGCGAATTTCTCGACGCCGGCCGGATCGGGGTTGACCTTCACATGCTCGAAGCGGCCGCCGACGCTCAGCTTCAGCGCGGGCACGACCTGCCATTCCTCGAGGCCGAACAGCGCGACGCTGTTCGTGCGCGTCGACGGCACGAGCAATTCGTCGCCGAGCGCGGAGAACGTGTTCTGGCCGAACTGCACGCCGATCGCGCCTTCGAACGGGCCGATCTTGCGATGCCGCGCCTCGATGCGCGCCTCGTAGCCGCGATTGCGGAAGGTGGTCGCCGTCTCGCCGTTGTCGACTTCCTTGTGGCGGTAGTCGGTGTACGCGAAGTCGAATTTCAGCTTCGTGAACGGCCCGCTCAGGTTGCGCACCTCGGACGCGAGCGCGAGGCGTTCCTGGCGCATCCGCAGCCGCACGTCGCTCTCCGCGACGGAGCCGTAGTTCGATTCGTAGCCGCTGTACGACAGGCCCGCGAAACCGTCCGCCCATGTGTACGACGCGCCGACCGCGCCACCGTGCACGCGGCCGTCGCTGTTCGGCACGCTGCCTTCCGGCTGCGGCGTGTCGGGGCCGTCGATCGCGCGTTGCGCGCTGCTGCGTGCGTAGCCGGGAATCCGCAGCTTGCTCGTTTCGCGGTCGAACGCGTCGACGTGGAACGCGAAGCGGCCGTTGCCGCCTTCGACCTGCGCGGCGCCCGCGCGCACGGAATTCGCGCCGCCGTAGCGCGCGTCGAGCGCACCCGTCACGCCTTCGATCGCTTCGCGCGGAATCCGGTTGTCGATCGTGTTGACGACGCCGCCCACCGCGTTGCCGCCGTACAGCAGCGCGGCCGGGCCGCGCACGATCTCGACGCGTTCGATCGACAGCGGATCCTGCGGCACCGCATGGTCGTACGACAGCGACGACGCGTCGTAGGACGCGACGCCGTTCTGCAGCAGCCGGATCCGGTCGCCGTCCATCCCGCGGATGATCGGGCGGCCGACCATCGGCCCGTAGGTGGTGGTCGACACGCCGGGCAGCCCGTTGAGCGTTTCGCCGAGCGAATCGGCCTGGCGGCGCGTCAGCGCGTCGCCGGAAAGCTGGACGGTCGGCGCGATCAGTTCGGCATCGCCGAGCGGGTTCGCGGTCACGAAGATCGGCGCGAGCGGGGTGGCCGCAGGCGTGCCTGACGCGGCGGGCGCATCGGTCTGCGCGTGCGCGACGGCGGCGAACAGCATCAGCGAAAGGGGCGAAAGCGGGCGAAGCGGTAGACGAGGGAGGTCGCGCATGGTCGGTGAATCGGTTGGAATCGGATCGGATAAAGAGCGATGCGGATCACGGCTTGATACGATATATTGTTGCGTCAACGACGCGCAGTGATCCGTTGGAACATGGCTCGGCGAGGCTCGGCCATCCACGGTGGAACGGTGTCCGGCGGACGAGCACGCGAAATGATATGTTATATCATTTCAAATTCCAAGCCGGCTGGCGGGGTTTCGTCGGGTTTCTGTCGGATCGGTGAAATGGCGGCGGGAGCGGAAAACCGGCGACGGAAAGCGTCGGCCGGCATGCGTCGGGCTCGTCGACCGCATGAAACGGTGCAGCCGGCTTCGCGCCACAAGCGCGACGAGACTGTGATAGATTTCCGTCGCGGCCAAGTTGCCGCGAACGTTCTCAGGGCGGGGTGAAATTCCCCACCGGCGGTAATCGCGCGATTGCGCGTAGCCCGCGAGCGCTTGCCGGGGATGGTTGTCACGGCAAGGTCAGCAGACCCGGTGTGATTCCGGGGCCGACGGTTAAAGTCCGGATGAGAGAGAGCGGGGTTCGTTGCGTACGCAAGGTACGCGGCTTGTCCCTGTGCGCCCATTCAACTCACACAGGATCAGCCGATGACCCAGATTTCTCACGTTTCCCCCACTACCGCTCCCCGTATCGCTTTTGTCCAGTCGTGCTGGCACAAGGAGATCGTCGACCAGTGCCGAATCGCGTTTGTCGATGCATTGGGCAACGCGAACCTGAGCCAATCGGACTGCGATTTCTTCGAAGTGGCCGGCGCCTTCGAGATTCCGCTGCATGCCAAATTGCTCGCGAAAACCGGCAAATACGCGGCCATCGCCTGTGCCGGGCTGGTTGTCGATGGCGGCATCTATCGCCATGACTTCGTCGCGCAAACGGTGATTTCGGGCCTCATGCAGGTGCAGCTTGAAACTGAGGTGGTGGTGCTGTCGGCGGTGCTGACGCCGCATCATTTCCATGGATCGGGCGAGCATGTCGGTTTCTTCCACGAACACTTCCTCGTGAAAGGGGCGGAGCTCGCGCACGCATGCGTCGATACGATCGGCAAGGTTGCGGCGCTCAAGGCGGAATCCGCGGCCACTGCGATGAAGCAGGCCGCCTGACGCTAGCCGCGTGATTCGACGCGCGACACCCGCTGTTCAGGGCAGGCCGCCGCGCGACGGATGACGTCGCGCGGCGTCTGACGGGGCGCGATCCGGCGTCGCGCCGCGGCGCGACGCCATGAAGCAGCGGCAAGCGCCGGGGATCGCCCGCGCGTTGATACGCATCAACGTCCTCCGATTCCGAAACCGGATACTGGATCGCTCACTGACCAGACAGGAGCGACGCATGACGCAAACCATGAAAGCGGCCGTGGTGCACGCGTTCGGCGAACCGTTGCGCATCGAGGAAGTGCCCGTGCCGACGCCGGGCCCCGGCCAGATCCTCGTCAACATCAAGGCGTCGGGCGTCTGCCATACCGACCTGCACGCGGCCGACGGCGACTGGCCCGTCAAGCCGTCGTTGCCGTTCATTCCAGGTCACGAGGGCGTGGGCGTCGTCGCGGCGGTCGGCGCGGGCGTCAAGCACGTGCGCGAGGGCGACCGCGTCGGCGTACCGTGGCTCTACACGGCCTGCGGCCATTGCGAGTACTGCAGCACGGGCTGGGAAACGCTGTGCCACGACCAGCAGAACACCGGCTATTCGGTGAACGGCAGCTACGCGGAATACGTGCTCGCCGATCCCGACTACGTCGGCCATCTGCCGGCGCAGGTTGCATTCGACGAGATCGCGCCGATCCTGTGCGCGGGCGTGACCGTCTACAAGGGCATTCGCGTCACCGATACGCGGCCCGGCCAGTGGCTCGCGATCTCAGGGATCGGCGGGCTCGGGCATGTGGCGGTGCAATACGCACGCGCGATGGGCCTGCATGTCGCGGCGATCGACATTTCTCCCGACAAGCTCGCGCTTGCGCGGCAACTCGGCGCGCAACTGACGATCGACGCATCGGTCGACGATCCGGCAAAAGTGATCCAGAAGGAGATAGGCGGCGCGCACGGCGTGCTCGTCACGGCCGTGTCGCGCAGCGCGTTCGCGCAGGCGCTCGGGATGGTACGGCGCGGCGGCACGGTCGCGCTCAACGGGCTGCCGCCCGGCGATTTCCCGTTGCCGATCTTCTCGACGGTGCTGAACGGCATCACCGTGCGCGGCTCGATCGTCGGCACGCGCCGCGACCTGCAGGAATCGCTCGATTTCGCGGCCGACGGCCTCGTGCGCGCGCATATCCATCGCGACCGGCTCGGCAACATCAACGACGTATTCGCGAAGCTGCGCGAAGGCAAGGTCGACGGCCGCATCGTGCTGACCGACATGCAGTGATACGGGCGGCCGCCGCGCGACGGATGCAGTCGCGCCGGCGGCCGTGCCGCATGGTTCGCGTCACTGGGCGAAGAACACGTCCGTGCGGTTCGTCAGGTTGCCCGAGTTGGTCTGGACGAAGAACGGATGGAACGACGACGACGGGCCGACGTCGAGGCCCTGATAGTCGCCGATGAAGAAGCCTTCCGCGTTCGGCGCGAGCTTCATGTCGAACGGCCCGCCGACGCGCCGCTCGGCGCCGAACGTGGTGCCGCCGTCGAGCGAGATCTTGCGCCAGAAGCCCGTCGGCAGCGTCGTCGTGTTGCCGGCCAGCAGGTCACGGAAGTCGTAGTGGGTGACCATCACGGCGCCCGTATTGTCGACGCGCACCGACGGGTTGAAGGCAGGGCGGCCGGTCGGCGTGTTGACCTGCAGCGGCGCGCTCCAGGACGCACCGCCGTCCTTCGACGTCGATAGCGCGATCTCGTCGTACTTGCCGCCGTTGAAGCGGCTGTCCTGCCATACGACGTAAAGCTGGCCCGATGCGGGATCGATCGCGGGCTCGGGAATGATGTCGCCGGTGCGCACGGGTTCGCCGGTGTTCGGGTCCGTCACGCCGACCGTCTGCAGCCCCGCGATCACCTGCGGCTGCGTCCACGTCGCGCCGTCGTCGGTCGACTTGATGAACGCGACCTTACCGGCCGCCTTGCTGAACGGCGGCTGGATCAGGTCGAAGAAATCGTAAAGCGTGCCGCTCCTCGGATCGACGACGATCTGGTTGCCGATCGTCTGCTGGCGCGACGGCACGTGGACGATGACCTTCGCCTTGCTCCACGTCTTGCCGCCGTCGGTCGTCTTCGAGAACAGCGTCGGCCCGCGGAACGCCTGCGTGTGCAGGTTCGCGTACGGGTTGCCGTTCGGCAGTTCGAGGCGGTCCCATACCGCGTACGCGGTGCCGGCCTTCACCGGGTTCGCCGTCACCGATTCCTTGTCGTTGAAGAACTGCGTCGTCGGTTCGTTGTTCGCGATCAGCACGGCCGGACTGCTCCACGTCTGTCCGCCGTCGGTCGACACCGAGGCCGCGACTGCGTTGCTGTTGTTCGACTGGTTGAACGAGATCGATACCGAATAAGCGGTGCCGTCCGGGCCGAAGGACACCCACGGGTCGGACGCACGCTCGTACTTGAGCCCGCCCGGCGCGCATGCGCTGAACGGCTGCGGCGTGCTCGCCCAGGTCGCGCCGCCGTCGAACGTATAACCGGCGACGAGCCCATGGGCGCCGCCGTTCGACCAGCGGTCCTGCTGCCATACGCCGATCATGTTCGTCGGGTTGGCCGGATTGACCGAGAGCCAGGGTTCGACCTCGGCATTCACGTAGACGGTGCCGGGCCCGCCTATGGTGCAGGCGGCGTATGGACTGGGGCCGGACACGAGCACGGGATCGGCGTGCGCGGCGGCACAGGCCAGCGCCATCGCGGCGGGCAGGCAGGTGAATAGCGGGTGGGACACGATAGTGCGACGCATGGACTGCTCCTCGTTGACGTGCGGCCGCGATGGTGCGGCGGAACGAGGCAGCGCGAGCCGCTGCGCGGCGGTACAGGCCGCGCGGGTCGGGGTGCCGCGGCGACGCGCACGATGCGCGCCGCCGGGACGTGTCGTTCAGGATGCCGCGTTAGCCATCGCAATCCGCGTGCGCTGGATACCGCCAGCACTTCGGTCAAGACTCCTATTCGTTTTTATTGCTTGTGACGGATGTGTCGTTGATACCCCCCTGCGGGGAGGCCGGTTCGGGCAGGCGAAGAATGCGTCGAAGTGGATTGCAATGTAGGCGATTCGAATGCCGCCCGGCAGGCAATTTTTTGTAACAGAGCGTAGCCGGAAAGCGTTGCCGGAGCGGCGCGGCGCGAACGCAAAATTTGCCGTCGTGAGTGCGTGGAAATCGAATCGAAAACGCGAATCGCAATCGCTTTCGATTGCAACTGGCGCGAGCCGGTTTGGTCGAATCGATTCGCTGCCGGCAGGCGATGCGGCGTCCGTGTCGTCGCCGCTCAGCGTTCCGCCGGAAATCGCTCCTGCAACGCGTGCAGCCAGCGTGCGACGACATCGAGTTCCTCGTCGGAAAACCCGTCGCACAGCTTCTCGTTCAATTCGCGCAGCAGCACGCGCGCATGCTTGAGCGCCGCCCGGCCCGGGTCGGTCAGGAACAGGCGCGTCGCGCGGCCGTCGTCGGAATCGGCGTGGCGCGCGATCAGTCCGGCCCTCGCCATGCGGTCGGCGAGGCCGGTCATCGCGGATGGCGCGAGCTGCAGCGCCGCGCCCGCTTCGCCGATCAGCGCGCCGTCCTGCTTGTCGAGAAAGAACAGCACGCCGGCCTGAGCGGCGCTCGCGCGCGTGTCGGTCTCCGCCTTGCGGTCGACCCAGCGCTGCACGCGCCGCTGGCCAAGGTTCAACAGGAAAAACAGTCGTCGTGGTTCGCTCAAGCTGGGTTCCCGACAGCAATGGAAAGGGACGGACGGCCCGCGTGGCGCGGCGTGTCGAGCGCCTGCGCGAGCCAGTCGGCGACGCCCGGCCACAACACCGAGCCGGGCCGGCTGCGGAAGAAGCCCATATGCCCGACCGGGCCGCTGCCCGCCGTGTGCGGATCGACCTGGCGGCGCTCGACCGCCGCGCCGGTCAGGTAGCTTACCAGCAGGTCGATCGCGACGGGCGTCGCCCACGGATCGTCGTCGAAGCCCAGCGCGAGGATCGGCAGCCGCTGTTTCCCGTAGCGTTCGGCGGCGCCGAGCGCCGGATCGTCGAAGAAGTAGCGCGGCAGCGTCGTCCAGCGGCTCCATTCGCGGAACACGCCGGCCGGCAGGTCCTCGCCGAGCCCGAGCCGCTTGCCGGGCACGTAGCCGAGCAGCGCGGACATCAGCGGGCCGAGCACGCGCAGGATCAGGCGCACCTTCAGGCGTTCGGCCGCGCTCGCGATCAGCCGCGTGCTGCCCGCGTGCGCCGCGACGAGCACGGCCGCGCGCAGGTATACCGTGCCGGCGGACAGCCCGATCGCATGGCCGCCGACGCTGTGGCCGACCGCCAGCAGCGGCAACCCGTCGTACGCCTGCCGCGCCCATGCGGTCGCGGCGCCGACGTCGAGCTCCATCCAGTCGCGCATGCTGGCCTGCAGCCCGCTCAGGCGCGCGGGCCGCGACGCGTCGATGCCGCGATAGTTGTAGGTCAGCGCCGCGAAGCCGCGCCCGGTCAGGAAGCGCGCGAAACCGGCGTACAGCCGTTCCGGC
Source organism: Papaver nudicaule (assembly GCA_023529015.1). Lineage (NCBI taxonomy): Eukaryota > Viridiplantae > Streptophyta > Magnoliopsida > Ranunculales > Papaveraceae > Papaver > Papaver nudicaule. The sequence continues at coordinate 44,934 of JAJJMA010137805.1, forward strand.
ACCGCCGTCGCGGGATGGATCAGCACCAGCGCGCGCGGTTCGGCGTCGGGCGTCCACAGCGTGCCGCGCAGCGGATAACCGTCGATGGCGGAGAACTCGATGAGTTGGGCAGTCATGGCCGTCCTCGTTCCGGGAGTTATTTCGTATGCGAAATATAGTCCGGAATTTATTTCGCGTGCGAAATATGTATCGAAGGATCGTTCAAGGGCGGCGTTTCGGGCTGGCATGCGGGGTGCTTCAATTCATAAAAGTTTTGCATCTTTGCATAGCAGAATATTGCGTTTGTCTCATGAAGCGGATCGCCGTATCTTCACCGGTTCCATCCTGTTCGCCGGGCGTTGCGCATGGCGGACACCGGACATCGCCGCCGAGCGCGGCCGTCCGCCAACCCTCCGGGAGATCACGTTGCTGAGCCGAATCATCACGGCGCTCATGCTGGCGCTGGCCGCGCAGCCGGGCATCGCGAAAGACACCGTCACGCTGCGCGTCGGTGAACAGAATTACTTCAACATCCAGGCGTCGATGGAGGCGTCCGGCGTGCTGAAGGACCTGCCTTACACGATCGAGTGGAAACACTTCCAGGCCGCCGCGCCCGTCGCCGAAAGCCTGAACGGCAACGCGATCGATGTCGGCTTCCTCGGCGATTCCGCGCTGCTCACGCTGGCCGCGCGCGGCGCGCCGGTGAAGGTCGTCGCGGTGTCGCGGCAGAGCCTCGACGGCGTCGCGATCCTCGTGCCGAAGAACTCGCCGGTGCGTACCGTGGCCGACCTGCAGGGCAAGACCGTTGCCGTGTGGCGCGGTGCATGGAGCCAGCAGCTCGTGCTGCGCGCGCTCGAACACGCCGGCTTGCGTGCGGATTCGGTCAAGTACGCGTACCTGATGCCGATCGATGCGACCAACGCGCTCGCGAACGGCTCGGTCGATGCGGTGTCGCTGTGGGAACCGTTCGTCAGCACGCTGGCGCTGCGGCAGGGCGCGCGGCCCATCACCACCGCACAGGGGTTGATGCCCGCGCTGAGCTTCGTCGCCGCGAACGAGCAGGCGGCCACCGGCAAGCGCGCCGAGATCACCGATTTCCTGAAGCGCGTCGTCGCCGCGCGCCAGTGGGTCGACAGCCATCCGCGCGAGTACGCGGACCTGTGGTCGAAGCGCGCGAAGCTCGAGCCCGACGTCGCGTACCGCTGGCTCAACAATGCGAAGCAGCGCGTGGGCCCGGTCGACGACACGGCCGCGAAGGACGCGCAGAACACGGCCGATTTCCTGCACAAGGCCGGCGTGATCCCGGCCGCGTACGACACGTCGAAGCTGCTCGATCGTTCGTATGCGGGCGCGTTTGCGGCGCCTGCGCAAAAGACGGCCGCCGCGCAGTAACCGTGCCAGTTCATCCACGATTCCCGATCGAGAACCAGAAGGACATCCCGACATGCCAGTCGACATCATCGGCATGATCACCGCGACGCCCGGCGCGGAGGTCGACGTGCCGGGCGGCGCGGCCGTGCAGCCCGACTACGTGCGCCGCTTCGCGCGGGCGCACGAGGCGGCAGGCTTCGACCAGATCCTGGTCGGCCATTTCAGCAACGCGGCGGACGGTTTCATCGTCGCATCGTTCGCGGCCGCCGCGACCGAACGCATCCGCATCCTGCTCGCGCACCGGCCGGGCGTGATCGTGCCGTCGGCCGCCGCGCGGCAGATCGCGACGCTCGACGTGTTCAGCGGCGGCCGGCTCGCACTGAACGTCGTGTCGGGCGGCGACGATACGGACTTGCAGCGCGACGGCGATTTCGTGTCGCACGATGCACGCTATCGCCGCACCGGCGAGTATCTCGACGTGCTGAACCGGATCTGGCTGGCCGATGCGCCGGTCGACCATGACGGCGAGTTCTACCGGCTGCGCGGCGCGTCGCCGCTCGTGAAGGGCGCGCAGCGGCCGCATGTGCCGATCTATTTCGGCGGGTCGTCGCCGGCCGCGCTCGTGGTCGCGGGGCAGTACGCGGACGTCTACATGACGTGGGGCGAGCCGCTCGCATCGGTGCGTGAGCAGATCGCGCGCGTGCGTGCCGCCGCTGCGCCGTTCGGGCGTGTGCCGCGCATCAGCGTGTCGTTCCGGCCGATCGTTGCGGACACCGAGGCTGCCGCGTGGGAGAAGGCCGAGGCGATCCGCGAGCGCGTGCGTGCGATGCGGCTCGCGAGCGGCCAGCCGATCGCGGGGCATGCGCCGCAGAACGCGGGCTCGCAGCGGCTGATGGCGGCCGCCGCGCAGGGCGACGTGCTCGACGAGCGCTTGTGGATGGGGGTCGCGAACCTGACCGGCGCGCGCTGGAATTCGACCGCGCTGGTCGGCACGCCGGAACAGGTCGCGCGGGCGCTCGGCGCGTATTACCGGCTCGGCGTGTCGACGTTCCTGATTCGCGGCTTCGATCCGCTCGACGATGCGCTGGCCTACGGGCGCGACCTGATTCCGGCGATTCATGCGCAGGTAGCGGAGCTCGACCGGTATCAAGCGGCGGTAACGGTGTAGGCGTGGCTCGGCGACGAACGGTACTGCTTCGACTCGCCCCGGTATTTCGATCGTCGAATGCCGGGGCGATGTCACTCGGGCATCGACGCATCGACGCCTTCAGAACGACGGCAACCCCGGCGGATTGGTCTCCGCCTGCGCGATCGCCTCGCTCTGCAAGCCCCATCGCGCAAGCGCCTGCCCGTAGCGGCCGCTGCCGATCAGCGCATTGGTCGCGAGCGTCAGCGCGGGCGCGAGGCCGCTGCCGCGACGCGTCGCGATCGCGACATCGGCATTGTTCGGCCAGCCCGCATTGACGACGCCGACACGACGGATCTTGCCGCTGCGCGCGGCCTCGTATGCGAGCGACGCGTTCGGGTTCAGCTCCGCATCGGCGCGGCCCGACAGCAGCGCGACGCGCGCGGTCGCATCGTCGTCGAAATAGAGCAGCTCGGCCGGCTTCAGCCCTTGCGCGACGTTGCGTTTGCTCCATTCGAGCAGGATGCGCTCCTGGCTCGTGCCGGCACCGGTGATGATCCGCAGGCCCGCGATGTCCTTCGGCTCGGCGATCTTCGCGATCGGGCTGCCGGTGCGCACATAGAAGCCGTGCAGCCCGAGCCGGTAGGTCGTGAAATCGTATTTCTCCTTGCGCTTCTCGGTCACGCCGACGTTCGAGATCACCGCGTCGTACTTGCCGGACGTCAGCCCGAGCGGCCAGTCGGCCCATGCGATCGGCACCAGCGCGAGCGTGCGGCCGAGCGCGTCGGCGACGAGCTGCGCATAGTCGGGATCGGCGCCGACCACGGTGCGCGCGTCGGTCGCGTAGGTCGACACGGGCGGCGCGTGCGGCGAAATCGCGACCGTGAACGCGCCGTCGCGCACCCAACGGTAGCCGGCTGCCGCATGGATCGCCGCGTCGTCGCGCTGCGCGCGAAGGCGGCCGGCCTGGTGCGGGTCGAGGTCGGCGGTGGCGGCCGCCGCGTGCGCGAAACGCGACGGCAGGCTGCCGGCTGCCGCGACCAGCGCGGCGGTCATGAATTGACGTCGATCGATCATCGTGCGGCGCCCCGGTTATCGGCAGGGATGCGCATCACAGCACCCGCGACAGGAACGCGCGCGTGCGCGGATGCGACGGCGCGTCGAGCACGGCGGCCGGCGGCCCGGCCTCGACGATGCGCCCGTGCTCCATGAACAGCACGTTGTCCGCGACTTCGCGCGCGAAGCCGATCTCGTGCGTGACGATCACGAGCGTCGTGCCCGAGCGCGCGAGTTCCTTGATCACGTCGAGCACCTCGTTGACGAGCTCGGGATCGAGCGCCGACGTCGGTTCGTCGAACAGCAGCACCTTCGGACGCAATGCAAGCGCCCGCGCGATCGCGACACGCTGCTGCTGGCCGCCGGACAACTGGCGCGGGTACGCATCGGCCTTGTCCGCGAGGCCGACGCGCGCGAGCAGCGTGCGGGCGGTGCGCTCGGCGGCGTCGCGCGTCGCGCCGCCGACGGCGACCGGTGCCTCGATCAGGTTCTCGAGCACCGTCAGGTGCGGGAACAGATTGAAATTCTGGAACACCATCCCGACGGCCGTGCGCCGCTTCAGCACGTCGCGCTCATTCAGCTCGTGGAGCACGTCGCCGTCGCGCCGATAGCCGATCAGTTCGCCGTCGATGTCGATGAAGCCGTCGTCGACGCGTTCCAGATGGTTGATCGTGCGCAGCAGCGTCGACTTGCCCGAGCCCGACGGCCCGACGATCGCGGTCACGCTGCCGCGCGGCGCGACGAACGACACGTTGTCGAGCACGCGCTGCATGCCGAACTGCTTGGATACGCCATGTACGGCCACTTCGCCGCCGGTGCGCGGCGCGGCGGCGCCGGTATCGATATCGCCCTCGGCCTGCACGATCGACGCCGCGTGGCGCGACGCGGCACGCCGCCACAGCACGCCGATGCGCGCGAGCGCGAACGTAAGCACCGACGGCGGCGGATTGCGCAGCGCGCCGCGCGCATAGTGCCGCTCGACCTGTACCTGGATCGCCGACAGCACGGTCAGGATGATCAGGTACCAGACGGTCGCGACCATCAGCAGCGGAATCACTTCGAGATTGCGGCGATAGATCACCTGCACCGTGTAGAACAGCTCCGGCATCGCGAGCACGTACACCATCGACGTGCCTTTCGCGAGCGTGATCAGGTCGTTGAACGCGGTCGGCAGGATCGCGCGCATCGCCTGCGGCAGCACGATCCGCGCGGTCTGGCGGCCGCGCGGCAGCCCGAGTGCGGCGGCCGCTTCGAGCTGTCCCTGGTCGACCGCGAGAATGCCGCCGCGAATCACCTCCGCGGAAAACGCCGCGTGGTTCAGCGTGAGGCCGAGCACGGCCGCGAGGAACGGGCTGATCAGGTCGGTCGTCGGCGTGTCGAACCACACGATGTCGGTGAACGGCACGCCGAGCCGCACATGCTCGTACAGGTAGCCGAGATTGTTCAGGATCAGCAGCAGCACGATCAGCGGAATCGAGCGGAACAGCCACACGAAGGTCCACGCGCTGGCGGACAGCAGGCGCGAACGCGACAGCCGGGCCAGCGCGACGAATGCGCCGAGCACGAAGCCGAACACCGCGCCGAGCAGTGTCAGCACCAGCGTGCGTGCGAGCCCCGACAGCACCGGCGGCGACAGGAACCATTCGGCGAACACCGGCCAGCCCCATTGCGGGTTGCCGAGGATCGAATGCAGCGCGATCGCGATCAGCACGACGGCGAGCACCGTGCCGGCCGTGCGCGACCGGTGGCGCGCGGGCACGATCCGGAAACGCGTGCCGGGCTCGCGCGCGGCGGGAGAAGAGAGCGGCGGCAGCGCGCCGCCGAGGTGGGTCGTGTCGCTCATGTCGTTGGAAGTCCTCGAGTCGGTCGGAAGCGCCGCGCACGGGCGGCGCGCCGCGGCGGCCCGTGGCCGGGCCGCGGTGGGTCAGGCGTGCGCGTCGGCGGCCGTTTCCTGCGCGGCGCCGGGTGCCGCGTGGCGGCTCGCCTTGCGCGGCAGGCCGAGGTGGTCGCGCAGCGTCGCGCCGGGCAGGTCGCGGCTGTAGCGGCCGCGCGCCTCGAGCGCCGGAATCACGAGTTCGACGAAATCGTCGACACCCTGCGCCTGCACCGGAAAGCCGAGGATGAAACCGTCGCCGGCGCCCGCGTCGTGCCAGCGGATCAGCTCGTCGGCGACATGCTCGGCCGTGCCGATGAAGTTCGGGCGCGGCGTTGCGACCGCGAGCGCCGTCTCGCGCAGCGACAGGCCTTTCTGCTTCGCGTCGGCCTTGATCCGGTCGGTGGTCGAGCGGAAGCTGTTGCGGCCGAGGTCGCCGAGTTCCGGGAACGGCGCGTCGAGTGCGTATTGAGTGAAATCGTGGTGATCGAAATAACGACCGAGATACGCGAGCGCCTCGTCGATCGTCAGCAGGTCGCGGATCGCCTGGTATTTGTCTTCGGCTTCGGCGGCCGTGCGGCCGACGATCGGCCCGACGCCGGGGAAGATCTTCACGTCGTCGGCGTGGCGGCCGTGCTGGACCGCGCTCTGCTTCACGCGGCGCGCGAACGCGGCCGTTTCGTCGAGCGACGGCGAATGCGTAAACACGGCGTCCGCGTATTTGCCGGCGAGCCCGATGCCGGTGTCGGACGAGCCGGCCTGGAAGATCACCGGCTGCCCCTGCGGCGAGCGCTGGATGTTGAGCGGGCCCGCGACCTGGAAGAAGCGGCCGCGGTGATCGAGCGTGTGGAGCTTGTCGCGATCGAAGAAGCGGCCGGTCGCGCGGTCGCGCACGAACGCATCGTCGTCCCAGCTATCCCACAGGCCCTGCACGACGTCGAGGTATTCGTCGGCGATCTCGTAGCGCAGTTCGTGATCGGGATGCGCCTTGCCGAAATTCTTTGCGGTGCCTTCGAGCGGCGTCGTCACGACGTTCCAGCCCGCGCGCCCGCCGCTGATCGCGTCGAGCGACGCGAGCTGGCGCGCGACCGTGAACGGCTCGCTGTACGACGTCGAGATCGTGCCCGCGAGCCCGATCTTCTGCGTCGCGACCGCGAGCGCCGACAGCACGGTCAGCGGCTCGAAGCGGTTCAGGAAGTGCGGGATCGACTTCTCGTTGATGTAGAGGCCGTCCGCGACGAACGCGAACGCGATGCCGGCGGCTTCCGCCTTGCGCGCGATGCCGATCGCGAAGTCGAGGTTGATGCTCGCGTCCGGCGGGTTGCTCGGGTGCCGCCATGCGTTCATGTGGCTGCCTGCGCCTTGCAGCATCAGGCCGAAGGGAATCGATCGTCGGGTCGTCATGGGAGCGTCACGCGTTCTGGTCAGGGGAGAGGGAGCGGTCGGCCGCGAGGGCCGCCTGCAACGGTGTGGCCGACAGCGCGCCGCCGAGCCATTCGACCGACGCGAGCCGCGCCGCGTAGTCGGTCACCGGTGAGTCGATCACGAAGGCGTCGACGTCGAGGCGCCGGCTCAGCGCATCGAGCGCGCGGTGCACGCGCTCGGGCGTATCGGCCAGCACGGTCGGGCGCAGTTCGTCGATCCGGTAGTCGGACGCGCCGCTTTGCCGTGCGAATTCGGCCGCCGCCTGCGCGCTGGCGAGGTTGAAGCTCTGGCCGCCCGCGAACTGCAGCTTGAAGATCTTCAGCGGCCCGATCAGTTGCTCGGCCTCGTCGCGCGTCGGTGCGGCCACCGCGTACAGCGCGACGAGCGGCCGCGTGCCGCCTGCGCTGCGATACGCGTCGAGCGAGCGCTCGAGATTCGCGTCGTCGCCGTTGAAATGCCCCGCATAGCAGAAGCGCCAGCCTTGGCGCGCGGCGAGCGCGCCGCTGTCCGGCGAGCCGCCGAGCAGGATGCGTTCGGGCGGCTGCGGCGGCACCGGCATCGCGACCGCGCCGGCGAGCGGATGATCTTCGGCGACGCCCCAGCCGAGAAACGCGTCGAGCTCCGCGAGCTGGCCCGCGAAGTCGGGCTTGCGCGCCTTGTCGTGGAACCACTGCAGCGCGCGCGTGGTCAGCGGCAGCCCGCCGGGCGCCTTGCCGATGCCGAGATCGACGCGGCCCGGCGCGAGTGCCGACAGCAGCTTGAACGACTCGGCGACCTTGAACGGGCTGTAGTGCTGCAGCATCACGCCGCCCGAGCCGACGCGGATGCGCGACGTCTGCGCGAGCAGGTGCGCGACGACGAGCTCCGGCGCCGAGCTCGCGAAGCCCGGCGTGCCGTGATGCTCGGCGACCCAGAAGCGCTCGTAGCCGAGCTGTTCGGCGCGCTGCGCGAGCGTCGTGGTGAAGCGCAGCGCGTCGGCGGCGTTCGCGCCGTCGGCGATCGGACTCTTGTCCAGCAACGAAAGCGAATAAGACATGATGAGCGGCGTTCCTGCGTGTGGCGTGGATGGACGGGAGCGGGCGCGGCGTTCAGCTTTTCGGCAGCCCCGGCGGATTCGTGCGCGACTGGTCGATCGCTTCGGCCGCGAGGTTCCAGCGGTCGAGCACCTGCTGGTAGCGGCCGGTCTTGATCAGCCCGTTCAGCGCGACGGTCAGCGGATCGGCGAGCCCGCTGCCGCGGCGCGTCGCGATCGCGATGTCGGCCGTGCGCGGCCAGCCGCCGCTGATCGCGCCGACGAGCCGCGTCTTGCCCTGCTGCGCGCTCTGGTACGCGAGCACCGAGTTCACGCTGAACACGGCATCGGCGCGGCCCGACTGCACGGCGACGATGCGCATCGCCTGGTCGTCGTAGTACTGGATCTGCACGGGCTTAAGCCCGTGCGCGACGTTCTCGCGGTCCCACGCGAGCAGGATCTTTTCCTGGTTGGTGCCGGCGTCGGTCACGACGCGCAGCCCCGCGACATCCTTCGGCTCGCGGATCGCCTGGATCTTGCTGTCGTTGCGCACGTAGAAGCCGACCAGATCGTGGCGGTACGACGAGAAATCGAACTTCTGCTTGCGTTCCTCGGTGACGGTCACGTTCGAGATCACCGCGTCGACTTTCCCGGATTCGAGCGCGAGCGGCCAGTCGGCCCACGCGAGCGCGACGATCTTCAGCTTGCGGCCGAGGCTGTCGGACACGAGCTGGCCGACGTCGGCGTCGAAGCCGATCACCGTGCGCGCGTCGGTCGCATACGAGCTGATCGGCGGCAGGCTCGGCGCGATGCCGATCGTCAGCGTGCCGGGTTCGGCGAACTTGAACGACGCGGGCACCGCGCGTTCGACGGCCGCATCGGCTGAGCCGCGCGGGCGGCCGCGCTGCTCGGGGCTCAGGTCGAACGTCGCGGCGGCCGCGGCGAACGCGGTCAGGCCGAGCAGCGCGGCGGCCAGCGTGCGGATGGCACGGGAAGAAAGCGGTACGGCTCGTTGCATGAAAACGTCCTGTCGTGGAAAGCGGAAGCGGGGAAAGGCGGGGCCGTCGCGCAGTCAGCGCGGCAACACCGGTTCGGGCACGGGCGCCCACAGGTCGGCGAGCGTCGACGTGCGCGCCGGATCGGCGAGATCCTTGCCGAACGGCAAATGGAAGTACGCTTCGGGGGCGATCGACGAATCGAACAGCCGCGTATAGCCGGTGCGGTCGTACAGCGCCCACGCTTCGGGCTGGCGAAAGCCGGTGGTCAGGTAGAGGCGGCGATAGCCCTGCTGCGCGGCGCGCAGTTCGAGCGCGTCGACGATCAGCCGCGCAAGGCCCTGGCGGCGCAGGTCGGTGCGCGTCCAGATGCGTTTGAGCTCGGCGGTCTGCGCGTCGTAGCGCTTGAACGCGCCGCCGCCGATCGTCTCGCCGTCGCGCAGCAGCAGCACGAACGCGCCTTCGGGCGGCGCGAACCGTTCGGCCGGGTAGCGCGCGAGTTCGTCGCGCGCGGACGCGAGGCTGTCGGGGCGGTACGCGTTGTAGCGGGTCGAATACTCGTCGATCAGCGCGTCGATCAGCGGCTGCGCGCGGACGTCGAGTGGTGTCGTGTCGATGAGGCGGTCGTTCGTGGCCATGGGCATCGCGAAGGGCGCGCGATGCGGACGTTCCTGTCGGGGTTCGGGCACGCGGCCCGTCCGGTCTGTTCCGTTATCGCGACGCGGTTGTCGTGATGACGGCGGCCGGTGCGCATCCTGCGATGCAGGTGGCGGGCCGCCGCCGTTTTGAACACGTTAGCGGCGCGGCCGGCAAAGGCGAACGAAGCAATTGCGATAAGGATTTCGCGGAAGACGTCAGAAGGCTTGCAGCGGGAGTGGGGTGGGGGCGGAAAGCGCATGCATTGAAGGTTGGGTTTCTCGCATGCGCGGTGCTGAACGGGGCGAGCCTATGCGGCCCGCACTTCGGCGAGCAGATTCGGATGGCGATCCAGTATCTTGAGCAGCTTCACAAGGGCGAGCGGCGGGTTCGTCTTGCCGGTTTCGTAGCGAGAGAAGGCGTTGATACCGCCACCGAATATCTCGGCCGCCTCGCGCTGATCCAGCATCAGCTTCTTGCGCACCTTCGCAATGAACTTCGGGTCGACGATGGTCGAGTTCACCTGTTTGTTGAACTCGGTTATCGCGTCGCCGAGACGGGTCGCCTCGTCGAGGTCAAGGACCGACTCTCCGCAGGCCGGGCAGAAATCACCGGTGATATCGCGGACGACTGTCGATCGACCCTTGTACGTATAAGGAATGTCTCGCGTATCGCGGACCAGTTTGGCGGCACCGCAGGCAGGGCACTTCATTTTCACCGCTCCTTGAAAGACACGACCAGCACGTCGTCGATCACCGTCAGTTTCAGGTACACGTCGCCATGGACCGTGCGACGCTGATAGACGTCTTGCCAGATCGTATGGTCGGCATAGGTCGTCATGCTCTTGTGGAAATCGACGGCTGTCAGCGACATGACGACACCGACTGCGTCCCTTTCCGTAAAACCGAGTTGCCGGGCGCCGAATACCGCACTCGCGGTCAAACGCACCTTGCCGTTCTCGATGAGTGCCTTGACTCGAGACAGCTTGCAATGAGGCGTATTCTTTTCCATCTGCGATCATAACCAAAAGGGTTAATTTGTCAAGTTGGTTAATGGCGCACGCGTGCCGTCCGCCATGAGTGGCAGACTGCACGGAAAAGAGGTGGATCTGGAACTAGCCTATTGGCCAACGCTCGGCGCAGCCGTCGGCTCCGCCAGCTGGAACAGGCAATCGCCGCGCCTTACTTGCGCGGGCACGCGCTTGCACACTACTTCGCCGTCGCCCTTGAACCGGTGCAGCATCGGCTCGCGCAACGGCGTATCGGGGAAATGCACCCACGCGGCCGGCTGTCCGGCCTTCACCTGGTCGCCGAGTTCGACGAGCGGTTCATACAGCCCGCGCTCGTACGCATAAACGAAATGGCGGTCGCCATCGACGCGCATGAAGCGCGTGACGGTTGGCGGCGCGTCGGGCACGAGCGCGCCGCGCAACAGGCCGATATGGCCGAGATAGTGCAGCAGCCCGTGGCGGCCGAGCCGGATCAGCGACGGATCGGCCATGCCCGCGCCGCCGAGTTCGGTCACGATCGAGATCGCGCCTTGCCGGCGCGCGGCCGACGCCGAATGCACCGGGTTCGGCGCGTGCAGCAGCGCATTCGGCAAGCCGAACGCGACCAGCAGCCCGTTGAGCTTCGCGGCCTCGTCGGCGTCGAGCGGATCGATCGCGAGCATGTTGCCGCCGTGGTACAGCAGCGAGCTGCCACCCGAATGCAGGTCGACCAGGTACTGCGCACGCGACAGCAGCGCATGCTCGATGTAGTGGGCAATCATCTGCGTCGGCGTGCCGGTCGGCTCGCCGGGAAAGCTGCGGTTCAGGTTGCCCTCGTCGAGCGGCGACACGCGCAGGCCCGCGTCCGCCGCGGGGAAATTCGCCATCGGCAGCAGGATCAGTTGTCCGCTGACCATCTCGGGTTCGATCTCGCGCATCAGCTGCGACACGATGATCTGGCCTTCGTATTCGTCGCCGTGGTTGCCGGCCATCACGAGCGCGACCGGGCCGTCGCCGTTGCGGATCGACGCGATCGGGATCGGCAGCCAGCCGTACGCCGAGCGGTGCACGGAATGCGGCAGCCGCAGGTAGCCCGCGTGCTTGCCTTGCGCGTCGAGATCGATTTCGCAGTGGATGGGGTTTCGGTGTGAGGAGGGGGCGGTCATGGCGGCATCGTTCGATGAACGGAATCTGCCATCTTATCGGGAAACGACCGTCGCGCGGCGCGCGGGGAGCGCGCAATGCCGAACGCCGTCAACCGGCATGCGCGTGGATGCGCATGATCGAGCCGGCTTGCCGACACGCGAGACCGCGCGCGATGTTGCAGCGATGAACGCATGCCGGCGCGCGGGCCGGCCGCATTCGAGCATCCGGTTGCGCGCCGGTCCCTTGTCGCGACAGGGCCGGCACGCGCGGCCGGCTCAGCGGCCCGATGTTTCAGCTTCGATACGACCTTCTTCCCACAGTGCCCAGAAACGGCTGCCGGCGCGATACGGATTCGCGCGCCGTGCGCCGTGATCGGTGACGCCCTGGCGAAACGCGCCGTACAGCGTCAGCGGCGGATTGTCGACGCATGCGGCTTCACGTGCGACCGGCATGCGTCGCTCGGAAACGAGCCGCCGGATCAGCGATTTGCCGTCGATCACATCGAGTTCGTCGATCGTTTCGCTGCGACTGAGGACTTCGACGGTATTCATGCTGGGTCTCCCTGACAACCTGTTTCCCTGTCAGGGAGCAATAAGAATGCCAACCTTGAAAAGCGTTGCGCTGCATCGATCGTGCAGGCTTCTGCGGTCAATCTGATAGGTGACGAACGCCGATGTTACGGAACACGTCACGTGACACGCGCGCGCGCGGCGCGACGTGCGAACACGCGAAGCGTTTCGGAATTGAATCGTCGGGAGGATGCGGACGGCGGTGGAAACGCGGATTCGCGACCGGTACGCGCGCCGTCGGGTCGTCGGGTCAGCTCGCGGTGGCCGGTGCCACGCGGCGGCTGCCGTTCGAATAGAAGCAGTAGATGCCTTTGCCGGCCGACTTCGCGTCGTACAGCGCGCTGTCGGCCCGGCGGATCAGTTCGTCGGGGGAGCCGTGCCCGTCGTCGAGTGCGATGCCGATGCTGATCCCGAGGCTGACGATCTCGCCGATCGACAGCGTGTACGGTGCCGAGATCTGCCGGATGATCCGCGCGGCGAGGAGCGAGCACGCTTGCATCGTCGTGTCGTCGAGCGCGACGACGAATTCGTCGCCGCCGATGCGCGCCGCAAGCTCGCCGGGCGGCAGCGTCTTGCCGAGCCGCTCGGCGACCTGCATGAGCACCTCGTCGCCGGCCTGGTGGCCGAAGTGGTCGTTGATCGCCTTGAAGCCGTCGAGGTCGAGATACATGACGGCGAGCGAGGGGCCCGGCATGCGGGGCCGGTGCGACAGCATCCGCTTGAGCTGGGCATGCAGTTCGTGGCGGTTCGGCAAACCCGTCAGCGCGTCGTGCCGCGCGAGATGCCGGATGTGCTGCTCGGTCCGGCGGCGCGTGGTGACGTCCTCGACGATGATCACCGCGTTGCCGTCCGGCACGCGGTTGCGCGTCAGTTCGAGCTGGCGACCGTCGGCGAGCACGATGTCGAACGGCTCGGGTTCGTCGCGGGTCAGCCAGACGTCGCACTGCGCAGCGAGACCGGCGCCGCCGGGATCGGTCACGGCGTTCGCGCCGAGCGCCGCGACGACGTCGGGCAGCGGCGTGTCGAGCATGATCTCGCGCGGCGAGCCGAACAGTTGTGCGGTGCGCCGGTTCGCGACGATCACGCGGCTGTCGCCGTCGATCATGCACAGGCCGTGCGGCATATGGGTGAGGGCGGCGTCGAAGCGTGCGACGAGTTCGGCGTTGCGCTGGCGCGCGGCGATCAGCGCGACGAGCACGCGGTAGTGGCGCTGGACGACCGTGCGCATGGCCGCGAGATAGATCGCGAGCGGCGGCAGCAGCAGCCACGCGCCCGACCGGTGGGCCAGCAGCGCACCGACGCCGATCGGCAGCACGCCGAGCGTGACCTGCGTCATCGCGAGCCGCGGCAATGCCGAATTGCGCGACGCGATCCCGCCGAACACGCCGCCCGCGACCATCACCGACAGCGTGCCGAGCTCGACGTCGACGGCTTCCACGCAGCCCATCACGCCGAGGCCGAGCACGAAGCACGCGGCGAGCGACACGGGCGCATAGTGCATCGCCCAGTATTCGGCGCGATCGTCGCCGGCGTCGCGGCGCACCGTGTAGGCACGCGCGATCGCGAGCCGGGCGGCAAGCAGGCCGACGTCGACGATGAGCCACGCGAGACACCAGAGTTGCTGCAGCCGGATCAGCGCGACGGCCGCGACGAAGCCGCTCGCGAGCCCGGACATCGCCATCGGGCGAATATCCTCGAACAGCGTGACGAGCATCGACGGGCGCAGCGCGGCCGTCACACGGTGGTTGCCGGAGGGGGGAGTGGCGAGAACGGAGTTCAGGAGAGATGCCCTGACTGCCATGGCTTTTGACCTCGACACGATATCGCGATGGCGGGCGGCGCCCGCACGGCACATGGCGGAAGCACCGGCACGCCGGATGCGCACGACATTACCATGAAACACGGGCGGCGCGGGGCGCCCCGCCAGCACCGGATACCGCGCCGGCCGCTAGTCGTAAACCACGCGTGCGAAAGCCTTGCGCATCCGACGGCGCGGAGGCAGCATCGTTGCGAACGGAACGATGCACGGTGGCCGACCGGAGACCGCCCGCGATGCGTGGCGCGCTTGCCCGCCGGGTGCTGTCGATGCAGAGCGAATCCGATGCGCGGCATGCAATCGCACGCAAACGGCCGACGAAGCGCAGCCCGCGACCGCCCGCCGCAGCCCGGCTGAATCCCGTTATAAGAAATCCAATAAGTATTTCATGCGGGAAATACTATAGGCGATATATCAAAAACAATGCCAGAATGCGCGCCGCTCCGAACGCCGCGACACCCGATCGCCGTCCGAGCCGCATCAGGAGGTTCCCCCAATGAAAAACCACGGCCTGTCACGGCGGGGTTTTCTGAAAGCCAGCGTGCTGGCGGGCGTCGCGGTGTATGTCGCGCCCCTGGGCAGCCGCGCATTCGCGGCGCTCTTCGAAGAAAAACTCCTCACCCCCGTCAAATGGGATAGCGTCACCGGCATCCCCTCATTCCGCATCGACGGCATCGCGAAGGTCACGGGCGCGAAAGTGTTCGCCCGCGACGTCCGCGCGGCCGACATGCCGCACTGGCCGCAGCAGCAGTCGCATGCGCTGATCCTGCGCGTCACGCAGGCCGACCGCATCTACGAAGGCTTCGACCTTGCGCTGCTCGGCGACGACCTGAAACCGGACCGCGTGGTCACGGCCGACGATCTCGCGCGCGACGGCGTCGCGTTCCCGGCGTTCTACGGCGACGACATGCTGTTGCCGGCCGGCAAGACGCCCGCGTATCTCGGCCATGCGGTCGCGATCCTCATCTATCACGACTTCGCGCGCTTCCGCTTCGCGAAGAACGCGCTCAAGTTCCGCGACGACGTGATCCGCTACGGCGCGGTCACGGGCCCGCTCGAGCGCGATCCGTGGGGCACCTTTCGCTACGTGCGCGTGGGCGGCAAGACGGCCTACGACGATGACGTCTACTCGAGCCTGAAGGATGCGCCGATCTTCCCGAGCATGATGCGCAAGCACCTGCCGGTCTGGCCGGACGGCAAGGAGCACGGCAAGCTCGACGAGCAGGGCATGTTCCTCGCGGGGCAGATCGCCGCCGAGCTCGACCATCCGACGGCCGACTGGCTCGTGTTCGAGCGCGAGTACAACACGCAGTCGGTCGATACGGCCGCGCTCGAGCCCGACAACGCGAACTGCTGGTACGACGCCGCGACGCAGTCGCTGCACCTCGTGGTGCCGACGCAGTCGCCGCTCGAAGTGGCGGAGAACGCGGCCGCGATGGTCGCGAAATGCCGCTTCCCGGTGAAGAAGCTGTTCGTGCATCCGTGCTACACGGTCGGCTACGGTTCGAAGGATCACTTCAACGTGCCGTTCTACGGGCTCGTCTGCGCGCTGTACGCGGACGGCCGCCCGGTGCGTTTCGCGAACGACCGCTACGAGCAGTTCCAGACCTCGCTGAAGCGTCACGCGTTCAGGATGCGTTACCGGATCGCGGTCGACCGCAACACGGGCCTGCTGCAGTCGTTCAAGGGCGACTTCGAGGCGAACGGCGGCGGGCGCTCGAACTTCTCGCCGTCGGTGGCGATGGTCGGCGCGACGGCCGCGCAATCGATCTACTACTTCCCGAAGAGCGACCTCGCGGCGGTGGCGATCGCGTCGCGCGCGATCGATGCCGGTTCCGCGCGCGGCTACGGCACGCTGCAGAGCATGGCCGCGACCGAGATGGCGGTCGACGAGATCGCCGCGCAACTGAATATCGATCCGATCGATTTTCGCCTGCGCAACGCACTGCGTTCGGGGATGAAGAACACGCAGGGGGCGATTCCCGCCGGCGCGCTGCGCGTCGACGAAGTGCTGGAACGCGCGAAGCAGCATCCGCTGTGGACGCGCCGCGCCGCGCGCAAGGCCGAATTCGAGGCCGCGAACCCGGGCAAGCGCTACGGCGTCGGCTTCGCCTGCGTGCAGAAGGATTTCGGCACGGGCGCGGAAGCGTCGTTCGCGAAGGTCGAGTTCGACGAGCACGGCAAGGTGTCGCTGCAGCATACGGCTGCCGAGATCGGCACCGGGATGTCGACGTCGCAGGCCGTCGCGGTCGCGAAATGGCTCGGCCGTCCGGCGATCGACGTGCGCGTTGCCGTGACCGAGTGGCCGGACCTGCCGGTCGAGACGAGCGGCGATCCGTACCTGATGTCGCAGGCCGACCAGGATCGCTTGAGCGCGAACCCGCGCTGGTCGCCGAACTATGCGTCGCCGTCGAGCGCGACGAACTCGGCGTACTACTTCACGCACAGCACGCGCGAAGCCGCGCGCGCGGTGTTCCGCTACGGGCTGTGGCCGGCCGCGATGTCGATCTGGACGCGCGGCCTCGGCGGCGGCCAGGCCGCGCCATACACGATCCGCATCGAGGACGCGCGCTGGGTCGACGGCAAGCTGACCGCCGACGGCCTCGAGCCGCTGACGTTCGAACAGCTCGCGAAGCAGGCGCATGCGCTCGGCCTGCCGACCGGCGCCGTCGTGCACGTGTTCAACCGCTGGCAATGGACCGATGCCGAGTTCGAAGTGGGCGGCACGGTCGAACGTTTGCCGATCGACGGGCTGTCGCTGCGCGTCGGCGCGCCGAAGACGGGCGACAAGGCGGGCAACGACAGCGGCCCCCCGGTGCCGGGCACCGCCGCGCCGGCCGGCGCGACGACGATGCGCGGCACGCTCGCGCCGACCGCGAACGGCTACCGCGTGCTGGACCGCAAGCGCGTGTTCATCCCGCCGACGAGCCGCAACAACGCGGCCGTCACGTACTACACGGCCGTCGGCACGCTCGTCGAGCTGGCCGTGCACGAAGCGACCGGCAAGGTCGAACTGCTCACGCACCACTCGATCATGGAATGCGGCAACCAGATTTCGCCGCAGCTCGTGTCGGGCCAGTTGCAGGGCGGCCTCGCGATGGGCATCGGTCATGCGCTGCATGAGTACCTGCCGCTCTACGAGGACGGCCCCGGCAACGGCACGTGGAACTTCAACCGCTACCAATTGCCGCGCGCATCCGACGTCGCCGTGTGGACGCAGACGGGCGACGTGCTGCCGCCGCTGTCCGAGACCGATCCGCCGAAGGGTGTCGCCGAAGTGGTGATGATCCCCGTCGTCGGCGCGATCGTGAACGGCATCGCGCACGCGATCGGCCATCGTTTCACCGACCTGCCGGTGACCCCGCAAAAGATCCAGGAGGTGCTCGCATGACGACCGCCCAAACCGCGGCTTCGGCCGCGAGCGCCGGCGCCGTCGCGACCGGCGCTGCCGCGCCGACCGCGGCTTCGGCCGCCCCGGCGTCCGCCCCGGCGGCTGCGCCGGCCGCCGTCGAGCGTCCGCTCGTCCGGTTCCAGCAGAAGCCGCTGTCGGTCAATATCAACGGCAAGTCCGTCGGACCGATGCAGGTGCCCGAAGGGCTGATGATGATCGAGTTCCTGCACGAGTACGCGGGCCTCACCGGGTCGCGGCTCGGCTGCGGGCAGGGCGTCTGCCATGCCTGCGTCGTGATCGTCGACAAGCCGGACGGCACGAGCGAGGAAATGCGCACCTGCATTACCGGCGCGCACTTCTTCCACGGCCGCTCGATCCGCACGATCGAAGGCCACGCGAAGCGCAACGACGCGGGTGAAGTGGTCGAGCTGTCGCCGATCCAGCAGAAGTTCCTCGAGCACTTCAGCTTCCAGTGCGGCTACTGCACGCCGGGCTTCGTCAACGCGGCGACCGTGCTGATCGAACGCCTGAAGCGCGAGCCGGTCGCGAAGGCCGACGTCGAACGCACGATCACCGAAGCGCTCGACGCGCATATCTGCCGCTGCACCGGCTACGTCCGCTACTACGAAGCCGTCAAGGACGTGGTGCTGACGACGCCGGGACTCGTGAAGGACGCCGCATGAAACGCACATTCGCCCATCGTGTCGCGCGGGCCGCGGGCCTGCCCGCGCTCGCGGCGGCCT
This sequence comes from Papaver nudicaule, assembly GCA_023529015.1. Lineage (NCBI taxonomy): Eukaryota > Viridiplantae > Streptophyta > Magnoliopsida > Ranunculales > Papaveraceae > Papaver > Papaver nudicaule. The sequence continues at coordinate 63,060 of JAJJMA010137805.1, forward strand.
GCGCGCTGCTGCTCGCCGCCTGCGGCGGCCATGACGCGCCGGCGTCGAACGCGGCTGCCGGTGCACCCGGTGCCGACCCGGTCGCGCGCGGTCGTTATCTCGTCAAGGCCGCCGACTGCGCGGCGTGCCACACCGCGAAGGACGGCGCGCCGTTCGCCGGCGGCGCGAAGCTCGATTCGCCGTACGGCACGTTCTACGGTTCGAACATCACGCCCGACAAGGATCACGGGATCGGCAGCTGGAGCGCGGACGACTTCTACGCGGCGCTGCACGACGGCAAGGCGCCGGCCAAGCGGCTGTATCCGTCGATGCCGTACACGTCGTACCGGCAGCTCACGCGTGCCGATACCGACGCGATGTACGCGTACCTGATGACGGTCAAGCCGGTCGCGCAGGAAAACCGCGCGCACGAGCTGAAGTTCCCGTACAACCTGCGCTTCGGCATGGCCGTGTGGGATCTGTTGTTCCTGAAGGACAGCCTGTCGGACGCGTCGGCCGGGCAATCCGCCGACTGGCAGCGCGGTCGTTATCTCGCGAACGCGCTCGGCCATTGCGCGGAATGCCACACGCCGCGCACGTTCACGGGCCAGCTCGACGGCGCGCAGCCGTTCGCGGGTGCCGCGCTCGGCCGCGTGGCCGCGCCCGACATCACGCCGGCCGGCCTCGCCGCGCGCGGCTGGACGGGTACCGACCTGCAGGCGTTCTTCGGCGTCGGCATCGCGCCGCAAGGCTCGGCGTTCGGCGAGATGTATCCGGTCGTGCATCTGAGCACGCAATACATGACGAAGGACGACCTGCGCGCGCTGTCGGTGTACCTGCTCGGCGATACGCCGCCCGCGCCGCAACCGGTGAAGCCGGTGTCGGCCGACGCCGCACAGCTCGCGGCCGGCCGCTCGGTGTATCTCGCGGTATGCGCGGGCTGTCACGGTTTCAACGGCGAAGGCAAGCCGCACGTTGCGGTGCCGATGAACGGCAACTCGACGGTGCGCCAGGGCGATCCGCGCAACCTGCTGGTCGCGATGCTCGACGGCATCGAGGAGCAGAAGTTTGCCGGCTTCGAAAACCTGCAGCCGATGCCGGGTTTCGCGCACACGCTGAGCGACGACGAACTCGCCCGGCTCGCGAACTACCTGCGCGCGACGTGGGGCGGCCAGCCCGCGAGCGTCACGCCGGCCGACGTGAAGGCCATGCGTTAAGTCGTGCCGCAGGGCGGGGCGTCGCGCGCGAAACAGCCGGTTTCCGGTGATCGCGCGCGATGCGTCGCCCGACTTGTTGCGGCGTGTCTTCAGTAGCCGCCGCCACCTCCACCTCCGCCACCGCCTCCGCTGCCTCCCGAACCGCCGCCGTACCGGCTCATGCCCGGTCCTTGCGAAGTGCCGCTGCCGGACTGCGTACATCCCGCCGACAGCACAAGCATCAGTGCCGCGATCAGCGCCGCGGCCAACCTTGCCGATTTCATTGCAATCTCCTTGCAGCGCGCAGGCCGCAGGATCTGCCGGTTCGCGTGAACCGCGCGTCTGCGCGATGAAGAAACGGATCGGGCGGACCGCTTATTCCATGTTTTTTGCGTATCGTCGCGCACGACGGGGCCGGATCGGATCCGCCGCGCGGCGCCTTGGTACACTCCGGCACGCCGCCATTCCGATTCCGAATACAAAAACCATGAATGCCACTTTCGAGAGCCCGCCGCGCGAACCGTCGCGTCCGTCCCGTCCCATCGTGCTCGGCTGTCTGTCGTTCGCCGTGGGCGGCCCGCTGGTCGCGGCGCTCGTCTGGCCGCTCGTGATGCTGATCGCGTGGTCGTTGATCGACGGCCCGTCATGGGACGTGCTGAAAGTCAGCGCCGGCATGGTGCCGATGATCTTCTTCGCGTCGTTCCTGTTCGGCTATTTCCTGCCGGCGACGGTCGCGGGCGGCATCATGGGCGCGATCGGCACGCGCATCCGGCGGCGCTGGTTCGTGTTGCTGGGGATGGTCGTGGGCGGCGGTGCGATGACCGGTTACGTGCTGCTCTGCGCGTATCTGATGAATGCCGACAAGGTCGGCGACATCAACGCGATCGCCACGCTCGATGCGATCGTCACGTCGGCCGTGATGTCGCACTGGCTGCATCGGCGGCTCGAACGCCGGCGTTGAGCGCGAAGTGCTGCGCATCGGGTGTGTGACCGGTGACGCGCATGAACCCGACGCGCTGAATGGCACCGCTCGGCCGCGGCCAGAGGCCCGTCAAGCTTTCCTTGACGCGGATGCCGCTGTCGCGGCGGCCTCCGGTCAACGATAGACGAGATCGGCGCGGCGGTTCTGCGCCCACGAATCCTCGTCGTGGCCGAGCGCGACCGGCTTTTCCTTGCCGAGGCTGACCGCTTCGAGTTGCGTGCCCGGCACGCCGAGCGTTTCGAGTGCGCTGAACACGGCTTGCGAACGACGTTGGCCGAGCGCGAGGTTGTATTCGGACGTGCCGCGTTCGTCGGTGTTGCCCTGGATCAGCACATGCCGCGACGGATGGCTGCGCAGGTAGTCGGCGTGCGCCTGCAGCAGCGACTGGAATTCGGGCTTCACGGTGTACGCGTCGAAATCGAAATAGATGCTGCGCTTCGCGAGCGGGCTGTTCGGATTGTTGAGATCGTCGGCGGTCACCGTTGCGACGGCTTCGCTCGAGGGCGTCGGCGCCATGCCGGCATTCTCGGGTGTTTTCGCCGCGTGGTGACAACCGGCCAGCAGTGCAAGGGCTGCCAGGACCGAAAATCGGTTCGTTTTGCTCATCGTTCGTCTCCAGCGGTTGACTGCGTTGAAAGCGTGGTGCGTGCCATCTGCAATCTGCACGTCCGTATCCGGCCGCAACGGCGCGAAAGGTCCGGCTCCGTCGACGCGATGCACGTTCGTAAGCCGGTGGTGCGCCAGATGAAAGCGTGTCGCGACCGGAACGCCGAATCACGGCGTCGCTGCAAATAGATTAGGAAAAATGTCACAGCGCGACCAGTTTCTCCGCATTTCTTTGCGCGGACACGACAGTCCGGGCGGCATTCTTGCGCCCGCGGGCGGCGCGCGGCACGCGATGCCACAGCGACAAGGCCGCGCACGGGCGCGGCCTTTTCAGCGCGGGTCACGACGATCGAGCAAGGCTTGAAACGCGTGCCGTACGCAGTCGACACAGCGGCGCAGCGCCGCGTCGTCAGAACTTGTGCCGCAACCCCAGTGCGACGACGACCTGGTTGCTGTTCGCCGAAGGCGTCAGCGTCCAGACGGTCGCGTTGAACGCGGGATTGCCGTTGCCGCCGCTCACGCTCTGGTAGACGCCTTCGAGATACGCGTCCGTGCGCTTCGACAGCGCATAGTCGGCTTGGGCGACGACCTGGTTCCATTTCGGGCGCGTCTGGCCCGTGCGCGTGTCGAAGCGGCCCATCGTGTACGTGTACGCGGCGGCGACGCTCAATGCGCGCGTGACGAAGTAGCGCCCGTCGACCGTGAAGTTGTCGAACACGAGCGATTCGCCCTTCAGCGGCGCGATATTGCCGCCCTGGAGCACGCCCGTCACGCCGTCGGTGGTCGAGTGCGACCACGCGGCGCCGATCGAATGCGGCCCGAACGCGTAACGGCCGGCCGCGGCCCAGATCTGCTGGTTGCCGCCGGTGATCGTCGCCGAGCCGTCGACCGTGCTCAGCGCGCCGTCCGGGTTCGGCGCATTGCGGTCGCGGCTGATCTTCAGGTAGCCGGCGCCGAGCTTCAGCGGCCCGTTCGCATACGACAGCCCCGCGCTCCATGCCGCGTTGTTGGCGAACTGGCCGGCCGCGTTCGAGAAACCGAACATCGCGCCGAAGGTCAGCCCGCGGTACGTCGGGCTCGTGTATTTCACCGCGTTGTTGATGCGCAGGTTGCGGTTCGAATCGTCGTTGTCGTACGGATGGACCGCGAGGTTGCCGCCCCAGCCGGGGCCGGACGCGCCGAGCGGCGTCACGAAATCGAGGATCAGGTCGTACTGGCGGCCGAACGTCAGCGTGCCGGCCGTCGTCGAACTCACGCCGATCCACGCCTGGCGGCCGAACAGGTCGACGCCTTTCTGCGACAGCTTGCCGGTCGTGCCCGAGAAGCCGTTTTCGAGCGTGAAGACCGCGGCCATGCCGCCGCCGAGATCCTCGCGACCGCGCAGCCCCCAGCGCGATGCGTTCAGCGCGCCGCTCGTCAGCGCGACGCTGCCGCTGCCGGGCGAGCCGGCGCCCTGCGTGCGCTGGTTGGTCGAGTAGGTGATCGACGTGTCGATCAGGCCGTACAGCGTCACGCTGCTCTGGGCGTGCGCGATGCCCGGCACGAAGCCGGTCAGGCATGCGGCAACGACGATCCCCGCGACGCGCGCGCTGGCATGCTGGTTCATCTGGTAGGAATGCATAGGAGTTTTTATCGTTGGCCCGGCACGGTGGCCGGCGGGTCGCGTCGGCGTGCTGGCCGACGGATCGAGCGGCCATTATTGGAGATCGTGCGACGGTCGATTAAGGCGTTGCACAGGAAAGGTCCTCTGCGGAATCGAGCAGAATCGCGGCGCGTCGGTGTCGGGGATTCAGTCGGGAGCGGGGCGGGTGTGGCGCAGGAGGGCGTGCGTCGCGGCGTCGGCGACGCGTTTCCGTTTCAGTGTGACAGTGTGACGCAAAGCAGTGCCGCGACCGCCGCGGCTTTCGCCTGACCGATGAGTATGGATGGACGGCACGGCCGGAGGCAACGGGAAAATTTACCGTTCAAGCGGCACCGGGCCGGCATCGGAAAACAACGGCCGTTGCCCGCGCCACATTCGTAGCGCAGGTTTCCCGGTGCCGGCGTAACCGGGCCGGCGACTACGTAATTCACGACTTTCTGCGCGTTATCGGTTCGGCACAATGGACCATTGCGCGTGGCGGCCTGCCGCTTGCCTGGTACGTCACGCATGCCGCGGGAGAACGCACATGGTGTTGATGGCAGTGGGAGGGGGCGGGGGCGGACCGGTCGACGTGCCGCAGCCGCAGAACGACAACAACCCGACGAACAACAGCGGGACGAGCAACAACGCCGCCACCGGCGCCCCGCCGGCCCAGACACCCGAACAGAAGGCCCTCGCCGAGGCACAGGCCGAGACGCAGCGCCTGCTCCAGCTGGCGCAGGCGGAGATGGCGACACTCAAGCGCCTGAACGACCAGGGCGCGTCGCAAGCCGACCTCGACAACCAGGTCAAGAAGGCCGAATCCGCGTGGGGCGCGGTGCAGGCGGCCGTCGAGAACCAGATGCGCGTCGCCGCGGACGGCGGCGGCGACACGAACAAGGCGATCGCGGGCGTCGCATCGGATCTGCGCAACGCATCGCCGAAGGATCCGGTGCTCGGCTCGGTCCTCGACGACGCACAGAAGGCGGTCAGCGCGGAATCGGCGCCCCAGCGGGCGACCAACGAGAAGGCATTCCAGTTCGCACAGGCGGTGCAGCAGGACCAGGACGCGAATGCCGATGTGAAGCAGTACAACGCGTTGCCGGGCGGCATCCGGCGCGCCGACCCGGAGACCGGTGCGCAGTTGCGTCAGACGGCCAGCACGGCCGACGCGAACAGCAACACCGCCTACACGGCGCTGACGACCGCACTGCGCCACGAATACAGCACGTCGGCCGCGACGCTGCGCCTGAACGACGCGAAGGCCGACTACGCGGCATGGCAGAAGGAACCCGGCGGATTGCGCCGTGCCGACGAGGCCGACATCACGCAGGCCATGTCGCAGGCGCAGAGCCAGTACGACAAGGTGGTGACGGGCGGCGACGACAGCGCGCTGACCTACGTGACGCCCGACGAGCAGAAACAGGCCGTCGCGTCCGTGAAGCAGAACCACGACGGCATGTGGTACACCGGCCTCGTCGACGTATTCGGCGAGCAAAGCCAGCTCAAACGCACGATCGCGACGATCAATCCCGACGATCCGTCGCTGTCGCCGCAGATGAAGCAGCTCGCGCAGTCCGATCCGGTCACCTTTGCGCTGCTGCAGGACACGGGCCAGACCGTCGATCCGAACGACCCGAAGCTGTCGAAGCAGGAACAGGCGCTGGCTGGGCAGAATCCGCTCGCCGAGGCGTTCGTAAAGCTGACGGGCGTCGAGGTGAACCCGGCCAACCTGAAGGACCCAGCCGCGGCCAAGGCGCTGAAGGATCAGATCGACCAGCCGGGAGGCGTGTTCCAGTACGCGATGGCGCACGTCGATCAGAAATCGCCGGGTTACCAGCAGATCCAGCTGCTGCTCGCGGCGGCGCCCGACGTGCGGCTGCAGTACACGACGCAGCAGGTCTCGCAGCTGATGCAGAACCCGGGCAGCAACCCCGGCGCCGCGCTCCAGGTGCTGAAGACCAACATGGACGCATCGTTCTCGCTGGACGAGCGCCAGACGCTGTGGACCCAGGCCGGCCAGCCGCATTTCGACGCGAACTTCATCCATTCGCAGATCGATCCGCTGATGCAGAAGCCCGATTCGAAGGCGACCGACCAGGCGAGCATGCAGGCGCGTTACGACGGCAGGATGAACGCCGACAAGGCCGGCAAATGGATGCAGGACATCCTCGCGAATGCGCCGCCTGAATTCGCGGGCGTCGTGCTCGACACCGTCGAGAAGGATTTCGGCAACAAGTGGACGCAGTCGAACACGGGCACGCCGCAGCCCTACGGGGACGGCATCGAGTTCTACAAGGGGCTCAGCAAGGCGGTCGGGCTGGCCGACCAGCAGCCGACCGCGAACGGCGTGCCGGTGCAGCGCGAGAACGACGTCGCGAGCTGGCTGCTCGACGCCAACGGCAACGCGAAGACGATGATCTACACGCTGCGCGGCAGCGACGCGGGATACGGTTTCGACAGCGTGCGCCAGGCGCTTTCGTCCGGCGTCGATCCGTCGCTGTCGAAGGCACTGCTGTCGAAAATGCAGGGCGACGACCGGTTCCGCTCGGGCTTCGCGAACGACTTCCAGCTCCGTTACCAGCAAGGCACCGAGCACGCGCAGAGCGACCAGAACAAGCAGGCGGCAACGGCCAGCTACAACCTGTTCAAGGCCGATCCGGACAAGCAGCTGCAGGCGTATTTCAACGACTTCCAGAAGAACTTCGACGGCCAGTCCCATACGTTCACGGTCGGTTCCGACCAGCTCACGAACTTCGTCGGCGCGGGGCTCGGGATGCAGCCCGACAACCCGGGCGCGGTGCCGACCGATGCGAACGACGTGCCGTCGATGGCGCTGCTCGAGCAGATGATCGTCAGCAACGGGCAGTTGCCGAACGGCACCGCGGTAGGCACGGCGGTAAACGGCCAGTCGCTGTACGCGAAGAATTCGGCCGCGACGCAGATGATCCAGGCCGTCGTCGACCAGATCCGCAAGGTCGGCGGCGATCACGCGGTCGTGTCGCTGGTGCCGATCTACTACGTGTCGAAGGGGACGGGCGCCGCGCCGAGCGCGCTGTTCAAGGTGCAGGTCGAAGGGCATCCGGACCAGTACAAGCTGATCGACGATCGCGGCTGGAAGTACGACACCGTCGACGACTACCAGCACAACAATGCGCTGTCCGACGACGGCAAGCTGTACGTGCCGAAGAACCTGAAGCTCGATGGGGCGCCCGTCGATCTCGGGCAATACGAACCGATCGACGCGCACAAGACGGAGTGGTACCAGCACGCCGAACACATTCTCGAGATGGGCGCGGGCATTCTCGCGGCGGCCGGCGGCGTCGTGCTGGTCGCGAGCGGCATCGGCGCGCCGGTCGGCGGCGTGCTGCTCGGCGCCGCGTGGACGACGGTCGGCGTGGGGATGGCGGTCGGCGTGCCGGCCGCGATCGGTGACCTGAAGAACCTGAGCGATCACGGCCAGTCGACCGGCTTCGGCAATGCGCAGGCGCGCGGTGACTGGATCAGCCTGATCGGCAGCGGCGCCGGCTTCGCGGGCGGCGGGCTCGGCGTGGCGGCGAAGTCGCTCGCGGAAGCGTCGTCGCTGCTGCGCACGACCGGGCAGGTATCCGACATCATCACGTTCGCATCGCGCGGCGAGGGCATCACGGCCGAGGCGGCCGGGGTCGGCCGCTTCACGCAGGAGGCCAACGCGTTCCAGTCGCTCGCGCAGACGACCGGCCGCACGGCGGCGGTGTTCAACGTGACCGGCGGCGCGATCGGCGGTTACCAGATGGTCGACCAGGGCGTGTCGCTGGTGAAGAACTGGGACGCGATGTCCGATTCCGATCGCGCGCAGCAGTTGCTGAACCTCGGGATCGGCGTCGCACAGATGGGCCTCGGCTCGCACACGCTGATGGAGCGGCCGATCCGCGCGATCACGAAGACGCCCGCGCCGCCGTCGACGCCGAGGCCGATCACGATCGACGTCGTGAACACGATGCTCGGTAACGGGCTGGCGAACCAGCGTCTCGCGGTGGGCGAGATCGGCAACCCGTGGCAGCACGCGGAACAACAGGCGCGCAGTTTCGGCGAACCGGCCGACGACGGCGAGGCGGTCGCGCCGGCCGGCACGGGGCTGCGCGCGCGATTTTCCGCGTGGCTGCGCGCGCACCGCACGCAGGGCACGCCGGAACACGGCGACCCGATCGCGTTGCGGCTGGCGCCCGACGGCGAATCGCTCGACGGCGCGGCGACGCCGGCGATGGCCCGCGCGCTGGCCGGCAATGAAACGCCGTCCGCCGAAGCCGGCACGCCGGCAACGACGGGACGCCCCGCGTCGTGGGAAATTCCCGCGCGTGCGGCGGCCGATCCGGACGTGCTGCGCAGCGTGGTCGGATCGGTTCTCACCGGCGGCAATCGTCTCGAAGACATCGAATACTACGTGTACGCGCTGGAGGACACCGAGGGCAACGTGCGCAACCCGAGGGAGGACGGGCTGCCCGCGACCGACCACGGCAACCTGCCGGACGACATCCGCGCGGCGAACGCGGACGAACGGCGTGCGGCCGCGGGCGACGATGCGGCGGCACGCGCGGCCGCGGCATCCGACGCGGACGGCACGATCGGCGTGACGCGGTATGCGTCGTACCACGACGCGATGATGGTCGCGCTCGGCGGGACGGCGGCGGGCCGCTACCAGGTCGCGTTGGTCGACACCACGAGGCTCGCCGCGGACGGCACGGTGCCGCCCGAAGCGATGGTCGGCCATGTCGGGCTCGACGATGCCGGCAAGGCGCTGACCCTGTCGATGAACGATACGTACGATCGCACGCTGCGCGTGGTGTATCCGCGCGGATTCGATCCGGCCAAGCCGCTGATCCGCGTCGAGGACGGCAAGCGCATCGACGTGGTCAACGCGCTGGTCGGCATGCACGAAACGCAGTGGGGCGCGTATCCGCGCCGCGAAGCCGACCTCGCGATCTATTCGAACCACCCGTCGCAACCCGAGAACCGGCTGCCTGCGGGCGAGCGGCCGTTGATGCCGGTGCCGCCCGGCTACTTCGCCGTGTACGCGCACGCGTGGTCCGATGCGTTCGCGAGCGCGACCGGCAAGCCGATGAGTGCCGACGACGTGGCCGAGATGGTGCGCCAGAGCGGCTGGGACGGCAAATCGCCGGTGATCCTTTATGCGTGCGGCGCGGGCACGCGCGTGACGTCGTTCGCGCAACTGCTGGCGAACGTGCTGGGGGTGGACGTGTACGGCTCGAGCGGCTTCGTCGTGTGGCGTTCGCCGCGCTATCGCAGCGACGGCCCCGACTCCGGTTATACGGGCGGCATCGAGCTGGAACCCGGCGCCCCCAGTTACGCGGGGAAGCCCGACCACTCGGTGCAGCATGCGCCGCGCACCTACCGGTTCTCGCCGGCCTTGGCGGTCATCGATCAGGGCGCGCATGCGGTCGACTGGAGCAACGTGGCGCCGCGCCCGGTTTCGAACCGCTGGGGCGGCCGCGACGCGTCGGGTCAGTCACGCGTGCCGCTCGGCGTGTACGTGTGGCGCGTGCTGACGAATCGCGGGGCGATCGTCAATCCGCGCAGCGGCCGTTCGGCGAGTGCGCTCGAGATGACGTACGCGCTGGAGGATCTGGCGTGGAAGGGCTACACGCCGGGCGTGCCGGTCGCGCTGGAGGGGCCGCACAGCGGCGCCGATCCCGAGTTGCTGCAGGAATTCGCGGACCTGATCCAGGCGCCGGTATTCGGCCGGCTCGGCGACGACGACGCGGCCGGGTGGCGGCGCGCGATCCCCGATCCGGGCCGCCGGCTCGCGCGTTTCCAGATCGAACCGGACGTGAGCGGCAAATTCTCGCCGGGCCGCGCGCAGCCGGTTCGCGTCAATCCGCTGGAACTGCGGCCCGTGCCGGGTTCGAGCGTCGTGAACCTGCTCGGCCACGCGACCGCGCGGCAATTCCTGAAGGTGTCGGGCTTCGACATCGCCGAATCGCACGGCACGAAGCCGCGCGACGTGAGCTGGGAGAGCTCGACTGCCGTCACGCAAGGCGGCAGCACGATGTCGCCGAGGCAATTCGCCCGCAAGCTGCTCGAGGATCCCGCCTATACGGAGGGCAACGGCGTGCTGCTGACGGGCTGCTATCTCGGCTCCGGCAGCTATCCGTTCGCGCAGGAGCTTGCGTACGAGCTGCAGGTGCCCGTGATCGCGTCGATCGCATCCAACTCGGTGCGCGGCACCGGTGCGCTGGAGCTGCATCCGAACAGCGACGACATCATCGTGCCGGCGCACGACCCCGACGTGTCGACGCGGCTCTACCTGCATATCCCCGAGGCGCCCGATGCAAGCGAGCCGCCGATGGTGTTCGCGCGGCGCGGCGAGCCCGTGCCGAACGCGGCCGCGCATGGCGACGCGCCGGTCGAACCGGTGCGCCCGATCGAGTCACAGATCGATCCGGAAGCGGACAGTGGGCGACGCGGCAACGCCGGTGCGCAAGGCGATGGCGGGCGTCCGGTGTCGCCGCCGCGCGGGCCCGCGCATCCGCGTCTCGGGGCCGAACCGGACGCGGGCGAGCCGCCCGTTTATGTGCCGACTCCGCTGGTCGAGGTCGGGCCCGGGCAGATCTTCACGGCGGACGAATGGGCCGCGCGCACCGAGCAGGCCGCCGCGGACGAGGCCGACGACGGCCTGTCGGGCATCCCGCAGAAGACGTATCCGAAGAACAGCCGCGTCTATACCGATCGCAAGATCGTCAACGGCGGCGTCGTCACGACGACGGTTCACGGCCAGTCGGTGCTGCAGACGGGATTCGACGACGTGACCGGCATCGACGCGACACAGCATCCCGAATTCCTGCGCCCGGCCGACACGCTGCTGATGCCGCCCGGCGACCCGCTGCATGCGATCGGCGCGCGCGCGTTGATGTCGCCGCCCGGCCATCACGTGGTGTTCGGACACGGGATGTCGGCCGACGCGATGCTGGGCCCCGAAGGCCGGCCGCTCACGCCGGCCGAGGTGGCCGCGCGCGTCGCGCCGCATCTCGACCCGGGGCAGGACGTGACGCTGTATTCGTGCTTCGGCGGGTCGAGCAAGCACGATCCGTTGCGCGTCGCGCCTGGCCAGGTGCGGGCCGTGAGCGCGACGTTCGCCGCCGCGCTCGCGCAGCACCTGTCCGAGCTCAGGGGCCGGCCGACGACGGTGTGGGCGCCGCCGGACATCCTGCTCGTGCAGCCCGACGGTTCGGCGGCCGTGCGCGGGACGCGGCCGACCGGCCAGGTCGACAAGGATCGCCTGGCGATGCAGAGCTTCCGCGGCGACCCGACGCGCGCCGGACGCCCGGCGCTTCCCGCCGGGCCGGGCGCCGAGCCGTCGCCGGCCGCCGCGCCCACGGCGGCCCGGCCGATGCGCGAGGCGCCGGCGCGGCCGACGGTGCCGCGCGTGCCCGATCCGACGTTTGCCGATCCCGGCTACGACTTCACCGCGATTCCGGACGCGACGTTCGAGTCGGTCACGCTCGACCATCCGTTCCGCAGCGCGCTGACCGATCGACCGGGCGTGATCGGCGACGCCGCGCGCGTCACGCGCGCCGGCGGCACCGTGAGTCAGCACTGGCCGAGCTATTTCCTCGACGAACCGAATCCGACCCGCGTGATCGACGGCGTGATGCAGGCGTTCGACGAAGCCGGGTTGACGAACCTGCGCGTCGAATTCGTCACGCGCGACGGCAGCATCGTGCTCGGCAGCGGCACCGATTTCGGCGCGCTCGATCCCGAGGAAGGCTGGTTCCGGTTCAGCGGTACGGTGCCCGACGCCACGGCTGCGGCAACGCATGCGCAGGGCCACACGATGCCCGACGGACAGCGCGCGCTGCCGGAGGGCACGCGGGTGGTCGCGCACGACGATCTCGGCCCGGCGCTCGATGCGGCGCATACCGGGCCGCGCCATCACGCGTACGTGCCGGCCGATGCGCTACCGGACGCAATCGCCTTCGCGCAGGGCGACCTGACGGCGCAGGAACGCGTCGCGGCCCACGCGGCGGCGAACCTGGCCGCCGTCGAGGCCGCCGCGCCGGCCGATGCCATGCTGTTGTCGGCGCTCGGCCACGATCCGGCACGCGCGCTGCGCATCACGACGCCCGGCGGCGAGCTGTTCAAGCCGGCCGGCGTCGACATGTATGTCGTGCGAACCCGCGACGCGGCTACCGGCGACGTGTCGTACCGGCTCGCCGGCGTCGATCGTTCCGGATTGCCGGAAGGATATGCGGCCGTGCATGCGTCCGGATTGCGCGCGGTCGGCTTGGTCGGCGGCCGCCCGGTCTGGCCGATGCTCGGAGGAGCGGGGCCGGCCGCCGGCCGCCTCGCGGGCGCCGCCGGCGACCCGTCCGGCGCGGCAACGCCCGCCACCGTCTCCGGTCATGCGGGCGCGCCCGCCGCGCCGCAGGGCGCCGCGGTGGCCACGGCGGCCGATCCGCAGGCGCGTGCCGCCGCATGGCTCGACAGCGTCGGCCGGCGCACGCTCACGCGCATCGACGGCCGGCACGCGCCGACCCTCGACGGGCTGGCACGCCAGCTCGGACCCAACGCGCACGTGCTGATCACGACGCATACCGCGCAACCGGCCGACGGCGCCGAACACGCGGCGCCGTCGGTCGTCGCGGTACTCGAAACCGATGCGCATGGCACGCTCGGCCCGGCACGGATGCTGAACGGCAAACGCGTGCCGCAGGCGATTCAAAAGGCGCTCGAGCAAGCCGCCGGCCACGGGCGCCGCGCGCGGCGCCAGTACGATTTCTACGTATCGCCGGTCGCGCACGACGAGCTGGTGCAACTCGGTGGCCCGTCGAAGATCGAGACGCCGGACGGCAAGACGTCGTGGCCCGTGACCGCGTCGGGCCGCACGATCGATCCCGAGCTCGCCGCCGCCGTGTCGAAGCTGCAGGACGCGCCGGGCTTCAAGCGGCCGCGCCAGGCCGTGCGCGCGGTCGAAGGGGCGCACCGCTGGATTCACGTGGTCGAGGACGAGACGGGCAAGGTGCTCGGTTACGCGCAGCGCAACACGAACCACGAGTGGAAGTACGTCGAGAAGGCGCCGCTCGGCGACACCGAGATTCCCGAGCAGAACCTGCGGACCGTGTTCCGGCGGCGCCGCCGGGGCGGCATTCCGGTCGGCCGCTCGCCGCGTCGCGGTATCCGGTTCGTGGTCAGCGATGTCAGGCCCGAGGTCGTCGATCGCATCGGCGGGTTCCGGCCCGTGAAGGACGCCGCTGCCACCGACAAGAAACCGTTGCGCTCGGCCGGCGACATGTTCCAGTCGATCGTGCCGGTCCGCAAGCCGCTGGCATCCGCGGAGCAGGGCGGCGGCACGAACGCGGCGCCGCGGCCGCCGGTCGATCCGCACCTGTTGCCGTCTGACAAGTCCACACTCAACGCGGTCGACTTCAGCGGCAACGGCGTGTCGCACCTGTTGACCGCGATCCGCAACGGCTCGCTGGACGGCGGGCGTCACGTGATCTACGTGTTCAGGACGGATCGGGCGGTGGCCGAGGCACTCGACAATCCGCTCGGCGCGATCGCGGCGCGCAACGGCGAGATGCGCTGGTTCGACGAGATCAAGCACGCGGGTAACCCGAACAAGCCGGGCATCCCGCTCGACGAAATGCCGATCGGTACCGATCGCTTCGGCGCGGACGTGCATTTCCTGCTCACGCAGTTGCAGCCGCGCGACTTCCTGAACAGTGCGCGGCCGACGCGCGTCGCGGCGCTCGAGGCGCGTGAGAAAGCGCTCAAGGAGCAAGTGTCCGACGCGCAGGCGCGCGGCCAGCAGTCGGCGGCGTTCCGCGCGCTGGCGGCCCGTCTCCAGCACGGCTACAACGACGTGCTCGGCGAACTGCGGCGCCTGCGGAGCAGCGGCCAGGTGCCCGAGCCGCTGTCGATCGAACCGTACCAGCCTGGGTTGCCGTCGACCACGGTCGTCGAGTTCAGCCTGCGCAACGGCGCGGCGAAGCCCGAGGATTATTTCCCGACCCACGAGCAGATCGAGGCCTTCAACAAACAGGCTCAGCGGCCCGGCGACGTGAATCTCGTGCTGAAGGGCGACCCGCAGGCCGTAATGGTCGACGTGGGCATGTGGCGCACGCTGCTCAACAAGCTGTTTGTCGCGCGCGACGTGTCGACGTCGGCATCGCGATTCCTGCCGGTCAACGGCAAGCTGCGCCCGCACACGCGCCGCGTCGGCGCCGCGACCGTCGCCGACAAGCGGATCCGGCAATTCCACACGCGCTCGGACCCGCAGTTGCAGGACCGGATGGTGCCGATGGCGCGTTCGTACTCGCTGAGCGACGATCCGGCGCTGATGGGTGCGCAGGTCGAACGGTACGGCGGCGTGATGCCGGTCGTTACGCTCGTGATCGACCCGCATTCGCTCGCGGCGGCGCTCGGCAAGGCACACGATCCGGATTTCCTGAGCGCGGTGAAGGCACTCGGCGACCAGAAGCATGCGAAGTTCGACGGGGAGAACGGGATGATTCATCCCGCGCCGGGTTCGAAAGGAAAAGCGCTCGCGCTCGACGATCTCGAACATCTGCACCGCTGGCTCGACGAGGCGGCGCGCACGGGTTTCGCGATCCGGCTCGAGACGGCGCCGTCGCGCGCGCTCGTGTCCGGCGTCGACTACCGGTTCCAGTCGGGCACCAACGACACGTATCACGACTATGTGCGGGTCGTCACGGCGCTCGAACGCTGGTCGAACGCGCATCCCGACACGGTCGCGCCGAACGTGATGGTCACGTTCCACGGCTGGGACGCGGTGCCGGAGTCGGTGCCGGGCGCGGGGCACGAGAAGCTGCTGCGCGCGGTGCTCGAGCGCAAGGGGCTCGAATGGGTGCATATGGGGCTGTCGTACGGCACGCACGGCGCGGACTTCATCGGCAACCAGGAGCTCACCGGCGCGCTCGCGAAGCTGATCGTCGAAAACCGCAACCGGCCCGAGGTGATCAACCGCCTGCACGGCGCGGATGCGTTGACGCGCGTGTTCGAACGAGTCGACCGGGCGACGCTGGCGAATCAACATCAGCTGCTGTTCGCGGAGGTCGAGCGGATCGGCGCCGCGCACGGAATGACGCCCGCCGAAATCGCCGGGTTGCGCCAGAAAATCTACGAAGGCAACACGACGGTGTGGCTGAATCAGGCGCGCAAGGCGACGATCGAGCACGCGACGAAGAAGTGGGACGCCGACGGCAACAAGCCGCGCTTCCCCACGGACAAGGGCGCGCGCTCGTTCGGCGGGCGCTGGCTGAAGCAATACGGCAGCAGCGTGCCCGACCGGGTGACCACGCTCGCGCAGCCTGCCTCGGCGGACCCGCTCGACCACTGGCGTGCGGTCGTACGCGATCCCGCGCTGATCAACGACGGCACGAAGCCGATCGGCGCGAGCCGTCGGGAAGCCGCCCAGCTCGCGCAGGTCGCCATTCCCGACGCGCAGCGCGCACAGGCGGAACTGCATGCGCTGCGGGTGCACGACGAGCCAATCGGCACCAACCGGCCGCCGCCGTCGCCGCTGCGGATGATCGGCGACGTCGGGGTGGCCTCATTGACCACCGGCGCCGGGGCCGTCGCGCTCATCAAGGTCGGCGGGGAGTCGGTGCGCACCGCGACGAATTCCCTGTACGCGGGGCTGCGGGTCGGCCGCGTGTTCCAGGCGCTGCATCATGGTGCGGTCGCCAGCCTGAAGAACGGCGATCCGCGCGTGTTCGACCGGGTGGTCGACCGGCTCGTACGCGGGCTGCAGACGCAACTGAAGGTGAACGGCTTCGACGTCGCGGGGCGCGGCGCGCAACTGGAGCAGATTGCGCACGAGGGCAAGGCAAAGGCCGCGCAGCTTCGCGCGCTCAACGACGACGGGCAACTGTCGTTCGACGACACGGTGACGCATACGAAGGCGATCGCCGCCGACATGCTCGCGCAGATGCAGGGTGTGGTGGGCGGGACGTCGCTGAAGCTGCTGCACCATGGCAGCCCGCGACACTCGGTCGGGCGGGTCGGCCGCGTGCTTGCGCTGGGCGGTTACGCGGGATCGATCACGATGAACGTGGCCAAGGCGTACGCGAAAGGCGACTGGCTGGCCGGCGGGCAGGCCGTGGGCGGGATGTTCAGTGCCGTCTATACCGGCATCGTTTACAAGGGCAGCCTGCGCGGCGTGAATGCCGAAAACCGCAGTCAGCTGGCGCGTACCGTGAGCGCGACCGGCGATTACCTGACCTCGGCGATGAGCATCGCAAGCGGCTTCCACACCGCGATGACGGGCGATCCGTACACCGGCACGCTGACGACGATGTCCGGCTTGCTGCTCGGCGCCGGGCGTCTGCATTCGCATTTCCCGAACGCGACGCCCTGGCTGGAGCGCTTGCCGACCGGCATCGCGCTGGCGCCGGTGGCGATCTTCGGCGTCATGCAAGGGATCAATCTGGTTACCGCGGCGACGGCGTCGGACGATAAACACAAGCCGCCCGGTTCATCGACGAATCACCTGGGTTCGAACACCGGGACGCCGACGCCGGGCGCGTCGCCTGCGTCGTCGCCAGGTGCGACGACGGCGCCGGTTCAGCCGAGCGCGTCAGCGACGCCGTCGCAACCGAACGCATCCGCGACGCCGTCGCAACCGGCGCAGCCGCCGTCGAGTTCGCCAAGCGCCACGCCGCTGACGGTAGATGTGGCCGCGGGTGATTCGTTGTGGACGATCGCCGAGCGTCACGAGGGATCGCTGCTTGCCGCGGCCCATGTGCCGGCCGACGAACAGCAGCGGATGTCGGACGGTCAGCGGATCAACGCCGCGCTCAACGAGATCCTGCAGCTCAACCGGAATCTGGCGAACAATCCGGGCGAGATCGCTCCCGGGCAGCAGGTGATTGTCGGGTGATGGAGGTTAGGTGCTGGCTTGTGGCGGCGGTCGGGAGGTCGGGCCGCCGCCAGCTTGCTGCCTAACTGATGCGTTCGCCGTTGCAATGCGCCGGGCGGACACTCCCGGTCCGGTCCGGCACGGCCACGCTCAGTGCGACGCCACCAATCGCGGATCGATATACGCGTCGACGTCCTGCGACTGCTTGTACACCGCGTTGCGCACGTTGAACGCATTCGCGTTGCGGGTCGAGCCGTAGATCGAATCGAGCCCGTCGCCCTTGCGGAACGCCTGCTTCGCGGCCGCCGCGTCGAGCAGGTGGGTGCCCTTCAGCAGCGGCAGGTATTGCGCGGGCGTGAGGCCCACGCGCGCCGACATGATCTTCACCGCGTCGGCCTGCGTGCTCGGATCGTTGATGTAGGCCACGCAGCGATACCAGACCTTGACGACCTTCGCCCAGTCGGCCCGGCGCGCGGCGAGGCTGGTCGGCGTGACCGTGATCGCGTCGTAGATCAGCCCCGGCGCATCCGCCGACGTGAAGATCGCGCGCGCGCCCGGTGCGCGTTTCAGCGCCTCGCCGGCGTTCGGTTGCCATGCCGCGACCGCCGCGATGTCGGACGATGCGCCGAGCACCTGCGGCAGTTCGTTGGTCTTCGCGTTGACGAGCGTGACGTCGCCGTCCTTCAGCCCGTGCTTCTGCAGTGCGGTTTCGAGCAGCAGGTGATCGACGAGGCCGAGCTCGACGCCGACCTTCCTGCCCTTCAGGCCTTCGACGGTCCGCAGCGGCGGCTTCGCGATGATCATGTCGTTGCCGGCCGAATAATCGGTGAGCAGGATCATCACGTTCTTCGCGCCTGACGCGCCCGTGACGAGCGCATCGCCGTTGGTCACCGCGACCGCGTCGAGCTTGCCCGCGGAGAACGCGTCGAGCGACGCCGAATAATCGAACCATTCGAAATCGACGTCGACGCCGGCTTCCTTGAACCAGCCCTTGTCGAGCGCGACCTGGAACGCGACCCAGCCGGGCCAGTCGCTGTAGCCGATTTTCAGCGGCGGGGCCGCATGCGCGGCGGGCGCGGCGAGCAGCGACGCCGTGGCGGCGACGGCGGCAAGCGCGTGGCGGAACGAACGAAGCGGGCGGGCGGACAGCAGACGGCGGAACGGCGAGGCGAGGCGGGTCATCGTTTTCTCCAGGAGACCGGGATCGGGATCGTCGGCGCGGATCGCGCTCATGCGCGATCCGGCCGCGTGACCGGTTTCCTGCGGATGCGGGACGAACGACCGGCCACGGAGAGGCACGACGGCCGTCGCCATCGCCAATCTCCCGGGCTTTTGTCCCGCCGTGTAGCGCCATGCGCGCACGGTCCGACGACCGTACGCACCGACGCCGGGCTGCTCTCGGACCAGACGTTCGACGAACCGGAACCCTAGCATCCCTAAGATGCGACACCGCCGCACCTCTCGGCATCGGAGCGAGCGAGAAGCATGCCAGCGGTGCCGTTCGCCCGCCGCTGTGCGTCGGCGGCGGGCGGTTCAGCGACGGCGCGCTGCGCGCTGCAGTTCGATGAAACGGGCGGAAAACAGCGCGGCCAGCGTGCGCCGAAGCAGGTCGAGTGTGTTCATGAGCGGTCGGTCGGCAGAGTAACGGTGCACGTATTCAGCAATGGCCATGCCATGGCGAGCGGACGCGGTGTGCGTGTGTCTCGGTGCCCCGCGCTGGTGCCGGCCGCGTTCGTGTGGTGCGCGCGCTGCCCAACGCGAGGGCGGGCAGGCGATTGCACGTCGTGTGCGGTTCGGCCGCCGAGGCCGCGCGGTGCGGGGCCGCGCGCGGTTGCGGACGGTGCTGGCACGCAACTCGCTTATTCCCCATCCGAGAGGTGCGAAGCAATTTGCATCATCTTCAGGATCGCTAGGGTTCCGGTCGCGCGGCGTCACACGCCGTGCGATGCCTGGTCCGAGAGCAATCCGGTCTTGCCGCCTGCCTTGTAACGAGGATCCGGCGAGGCTCCACGGAGGGACAAAAGCCCGGGAGGTCGCGATGTCGTTCGGTCGCCCTCTCACGCCTTTTGTCCAACCGATCCGAGGAGCCTCATGTCGCCGAGCCCCCAAGCCTCGCTTGCCCCGTTGCCGCACGTCGTGTGGGAAACGGTCATCCCCGCCGGAACCCATTGGTCCGGCATCCTGCGCCGCGGTCTCGCGCTGCGCATCGTCGACGTCGACGGCGGCGCAAACCTGTCCGCCGTGTTTCATCGCCACGAAGATCCGCTCGAACGCTACAACATGGCCGATACGCTGAAGGCGCAGCACACCGCGCACCTGACGCGCGGCCATGCGCTGTATACGGACATGGGCCGCGTGATCGCGTCGATCACCGCCGACACGCTCGGCTGGCACGATCCGCTCGGCGGCATCGGCGACGCGCGGCTGTTCGCGCGCAAGTACGGCGCGTCGTCGTATCAGGCCGAACGCAACGCGATGATCCGCAACGGCCGCGACAGCCTCGTGCTCGAACTCGCGAAATACGGGCTGTCCGCACGCGACCTCGCCGCGAACGTCAATTTCTTCAGCAAGCTCGCGCCGCGCGACGACGGTTCGTTCGACTTCGTCCCGGGCCATTCGCCGTCCGGCAGTACGTTCGACCTGCGCTTCGAGATGAACACGCTCGCCGCGTTCTCGACCGCGCCGCATCCGCTCGATCCGCAGCCGGCCTATGCGCCGAAACCCGTGAAGCTGATCGCGTACCGCGCGTACCCGGCCGATGCAGCTGCGCCGGAAGCCGACCCGTGCCGCACCGCATGCGCGGAGAACACGCGCGGCTTCATCAATACCGACCGACTGTTCGCGTGAGGAGACCCGACATGCCGATCATCGAAAGCCGCCTCGACCCGCGGCACGCGATCTACGACACCACGCTGAACGCCGGCGAACCGTGGCTGCACGACGTGAAGCGCGGGCAGGTGCTGCGCATCCTCGACCTCGAAGGCAACCAGGCCGTCGACACGCTGTTCTACCGCACCGATGCGCCCGACGAGCGCTACAGCGCGCAGGACACGATTCGCGAACAGCGCAACCTGTACCTGAGCGCGGGCAGCGTGCTGCTGTCCAGCCTCGGCAATCCGATGGTGACGATCGTCGCCGATACCTGCGGCCGGCACGACACGCTCGGCGGCGCATGCGCGGCCGAGAGCAACACGGTGCGCTACGCGCTCGACAAGCGCCACATGCACAACTGCCGCGACAGCTTCCTCAACGCGATCGCGCATTGCACATGCGGTACCGGCGCGCGGCTGACCAAGCGCGATCTCGTCGGCAACGTCAATTTCTTCATGAACGTGCCGGTCACGCCGCTCGGCGGGCTGACGTTCGAGGACGGCATTTCCGCGCCCGGCAAGTATGTCGAGATGCGCGCGGAGATGGACGTCACGGTGCTGATCTCGAACTGCCCGCAGCTCAACAACCCGTGCAACGGCTACAACCCGACGCCGGTGCGGTTGACGATCTGGGAGGCGTGATGAACGACCCCCACGCTCACTATTTTTCGCTGCCCTCCAAGGGGGCGGTTGCCTTCCTCGCGGCGGCCCAGCGGGAGGCAGCATGAGATTCGCAAAAGTCCTCGTCGCGAACCGCGGCGAAATCGCCTGCCGCGTGATCCGCACGCTGAAGCGGCTCGGCATCGCGTCGGTCGCGATCTACTCGGCAGCCGATCGCGACGCGCGCCACGTCACGCTTGCCGACGAAGCCGTCTGCGTCGGCGCCGCGCCGGCGGCCGACAGCTACCTGAACGTCGCCGCGATCCTCGCTGCGGCGCGCGCGACCGGTGCGCAGGCCGTGCATCCCGGCTACGGTTTTCTGTCGGAGAACGCCGCCTTCGCCGACGCGTGCGAAGCGGCCGGCCTGCGCTTCATCGGGCCGCGCGGCGAGCAGATGCGCGCGTTCGGCCTCAAGCACACCGCGCGCGAACTGGCGCGCGAGCACGACGTCGCGCTGCTGCCGGGCACCGGGCTGCTCGCGGATGTCGCGACGGCGCTCGCCGAAGCCGATGCGATCGGCTATCCGGTGATGCTGAAGAGCACGGCGGGCGGCGGCGGGATCGGCATGTCGCTGTGCCGCGACGCCGCGCAACTCGCGGCGGCGTTCGAATCCGTCGTGCGGCTCGGCAGCGCGAACTTCGCGCACGCGGGCGTCTACCTGGAGAAGTTCGTCGAGCACGCGCGGCATATCGAGGTGCAGATCTTCGGTGACGGGCGCGGCGGCGCGATCGCGCTCGGCGAGCGCGACTGCTCGGTGCAGCGGCGCAACCAGAAGGTGATCGAGGAAACGCCCGCGCCGGATCTCGCCGACGCCGAGCGCGCCGCGCTGCACGCGAGCGCGGTGCGGCTCGCGCGCGCGGTCGCCTATGCGTCGGCCGGCACCGTCGAGTTCGTGTTCGACGCGCGCGAGCGCCGCTGCTATTTTCTCGAGGTGAACACGCGGCTGCAGGTCGAGCATTGCGTGACGGAGGCCGTGACGGGTATCGATCTCGTCGAATGGATGATCCTGCAGGCCGAAGGCGACCTGCCGCCGCTCGACGCGCTCGCCGTCGCGCCGCGCGGCGCGAGCATCCAGGTGCGGCTCTATGCGGAAGACCCGCACAAGCAGTTCCAGCCGAGCGCGGGTGTGCTCACGCATGTCGCGTTTCCGGACGCGGTGCGCGTCGATACATGGGTCGACGCGGGCACCGAGGTGAGCGCGTATTACGATCCGCTGCTCGCCAAGCTGATCGTGCGCGGCGACACGCGCCGCGATGCGCTCGCGGCATTGCGCGACGCGCTGGCCGCGACCGAGCTTTACGGGATCGAGACCAATCTCGACTACCTGCGCGCGATCGCCGGTTCCGACACGTTCGCGCGCGGCGCGCAGTCCACCGCGTTCCTGTCGCGTTTCGCGTTCGCGCCGCACACGATCGACGTGCTCGACGGCGGCGTGCAGACGACCGTGCAGCAAACGCCGGGCCGCGTCGGCTATTGGGCTGTCGGCGTGCCACCGTCCGGGCCGATGGACGACCGCGCGTTCGATCTCGCGAATACGCTGCTCGGCAATCCGCGCGACGCGGCCGGCCTCGAGTTCACGATGGTCGGCGCGACGCTGCGTTTCAACACCGACACGCTGTTCGTGCTCGGCGGCGCACCGCTCGCGGCCACGCTCGACGGCGCGAGCGCACCGTTCTGGCAAGTGTTGCGCGCGGCGCCCGGCGCGGTGCTGAAGCTGGGCGGCGTGACGGGCGCGGGCGTGCGCGCGTGTCTCGCGGTGAAGGGCGGGCTGCAGGTGCCCGACTACCTGGGCAGCAAAGCGACCTTCACGCTCGGCCAGTTCGGCGGCCACGCGGGCCGCGCGCTGCGCAAGGGCGACGTGCTGCACCTTCACGCGGATGTCGGGCGCGGCGACGCGGGCGCGACGCTCGCCGAAGCCGATCGGCCGGCGCTCACGCACGCATGGACGCTCGGCGTGCTCGACGGCCCGCACGGCGCGCCGGATTTCTTCACGGCGGACGACATCGCGATGCTGTACGACACGCGCTGGACGGTCCATTACAACTCGAGCCGCACGGGCGTGCGGCTGATCGGCCCGAAGCCGCAATGGGCGCGCGCGGACGGCGGCGAAGCGGGCCTGCATCCGTCGAACATCCACGACAACGCGTATGCGATCGGTGCGGTCGATTTCACCGGGGACATGCCGGTGATACTCGGGCCCGACGGGCCGAGCCTCGGCGGCTTCGTGTGCCCGGTCACGGTCGTGCGTGACGAGCTGTGGAAGCTCGGGCAGTTGCGGCCGGGCGACACCGTGCAGTTCGCGCGTGTGGCCGCGATGCCCGTGCACGCTCCCACGCTTGCGGCGCCCGCGCTGCTGCCGGCGGCCGGCGATTCGGTCAACGACGCAAACGGCGCGAACGACTGCGTGCTGTACCGCGATCCGGCGGCCGGCAACGGCATCGGCGTCGTCTACCGGCGCTCGGGCGATCGCAACGTGCTGATCGAGTATGGCCCGCTCGTGCTCGACCTGAACCTGCGCTTTCGCGTGCACGCGCTGATGTGCTGGCTCGATGCGCACCGGCTGCCCGGCATGCTCGACCTCACGCCCGGCATCCGCTCGCTGCAGGTGCATTTCGATGCACAGGCGCTGACGCTCGATGCGCTGCTTGCGCATCTGCAGGCGGCCGAGCGCGAGCTGCCCGAAATCGCCGACATGCGCGTGCCGAACCGGATCGTGCATCTGCCGCTGTCGTGGGACGACCCGTCGACGCGCGTCGCGATCGAGCGCTACATGCAATCGGTGCGGCCGGATGCGCCGTGGTGCCCGAGCAATATCGAGTTCATCCGCCGGATCAATGGCCTGAACGGCATCGACGACGTGAAGCGCATCGTATTCGACGCACGCTATCTGGTGCTGGGGCTCGGCGATGTCTATCTCGGCGCGCCCGTCGCGACGCCGATCGATCCGCGGCACCGGCTCGTGACGACCAAGTACAACCCGGCGCGCACCTGGACGCCGGAGAATGCGGTCGGCATCGGCGGCGCGTACCTGTGCGTGTACGGGATGGAAGGGCCCGGCGGCTATCAGTTCGTCGGTCGCACGGTGCAGATGTGGAACCGCCATCGGACGACGCGCGCGTTCGAGCCCGGCAAGCCGTGGCTGCTGCGGTTCTTCGACGAGATCCGTTTCTACGAGGTCAGCGAGGCCGAGCTGACCGAACTGCGCGCGGATTTCAGCGCGGGCCGCGCCGGGCTGAAGATCGAGGAATCCGTGTTCGATCTCGGTGCGTACAACCGCTTCCTGCGCGACGAAGCCGAATCGATCGGCGCGTTCAAGGCGTCGCAGCAGGCCGCGTTCGACGCCGAACGCGAACGCTGGCGGGCCGCCGGCCACGCGGAGTACGTCGGCGAGGCCGGGCAGGGCGACATCGGCGCGGCGCCGGCCGGCGACACGCTCGACGACGCGCAGCGCGGCATCACCGCCGACGTGTCGGGCAGCGTCTGGAAGGTGCTGGTCGAAGCCGGCGCGCGCGTGACCGAAGGGCAGGTCGTCGCGATTCTCGAATCGATGAAGATGGAGGTGTCCGTGGTGGCGATGGAAGACGGTGTGATCGAGACGGTCGATTGCACGCCGGGCGCGGCGGTCGTCGCCGGCCAGCGGCTGATGGTGATGAAGGCGGGCGCCGCGGAGGAAGTCGCATGAAATCCTTCGACAATCATCTTCCCCCCCGATCTGCGCTCGATCGCCGCGCTGCGCGCGCGGTACGAGGCCGGCAGCCTGACGCCGCATGCGCTCGTCGATGCGATCGCCGCGCACTTCGACGCGGGCGATCCGCACCATGCGTGGATCCGTCCGCTGACGCTCGACGAAATGACGCGCTACGCGGACGCGCTGGCCGGACGCGATATCGCCACGCTGCCGCTGTATGGCGTGCCGTTCGCGATCAAGGACAACATCGACCTGGCCGGATTTCCTACGACGGCGGCGTGTCCCGCTTACGCATATGTGCCGTCGCGCAGCGCGCCTGTCGTCGAGCGCTTGATCGCCGCCGGCGCGATCCCGATCGGCAAGACCAATCTCGACCAGTTTGCGACCGGCCTGTCCGGGCAGCGCTCGCCGTACGGCGCGTGCCGCAATGCGCTCGATCCGCGTTATGCGTCGGGCGGATCGAGTTCGGGATCGGCCGTGGCGGTTGCGCTCGGCGTCGCCGCGTTTTCGCTCGGCACCGACACGGCCGGCTCGGGCCGCGTGCCGGCCGCGTTTCACGGGCTCGTCGGGCTCAAGCCGACCAAAGGCGTCTTGAGCACGCTCGGCGTCGTGCCGGCCTGCCGGTCGCTCGACTGCGTGTCGGTGTTCGCGCATTCGCCGCGCGACGCGCGTGCGGTGTTCGCCGTGGCGCACGGCGTGACCGACGGCGATCCGTACGGACGTGCGTGGCAACCGTTGCTCGACGCGGACGGCTGCCATGCGCGGCGCGTGGCCTCGTCCGGCGGCATGCGTTTCGGCATGCCGCGCGCCGACCAGCTCGAATTCTTCGGCGACGCATCGTATCGGGCCGCGTGGCAAGCGGCCGTCGAACGCTTGCGGGCGACGGGCGCGCAGGTCGTCGAGATCGACTTCGGCGCGTTCCTCGCGACCGCGCGGCTGCTGTATGAGGGGCCGTGGGTCGCCGAACGGCTGGCCGCGATCGGCGCGTTCTTCGCGCAACAGCCTGACGCGCTGCATCCGGTGATCCGCGAGATCGTTGGTGGTGCGTCGCGCTTCAGTGCCGCCGACGCGTTCGCGGCGTTCGACCGCCTCGCCGCATTGCGTGTCGACGCCGCCCGCGCATGGGACGGCATCGATGCGATCGTGATGCCCACGTCGGCGACGACTGCGACCGTCGACGCGCTGGAAGCCGATCCGATCGGCGTCAATGCGCGCTTCGGCTACTACACGAACTTCGTCAACCTGCTCGACCTGTCGGCGATCGCGGTGCCGGCCGGCGTCTGCGAAACCGGGCCGCATGCGGGTCTGCCGTTCGGCATCACGTTCGTCGGGCACGCGCACGACGACGCGCTGCTGCTCGACCTGGCCGACGCGTGGGTCGATGCGCAGGCCGGCGGTCGCGCGGCGGGCGAGGGCGGTGCCACGGTTCCGCTGCCGGTGCCGCTCGCCGCGCCGGCGGGCGTCGTACGCGTGGCCGTCGTCGGTGCGCACCTGCGAGGCGAGCCGCTGAACGGGCAACTCACGCAGCGCGGCGCGCGCTTCGTCGCCGCGACGACCACCGCGCCGGCCTACCGCCTCTACGCATTGAGCGCGGCCGTGTCGGGCGGCGTTGCGAAGCCGGGCCTCGTGCGCGTGCCGGAACACGGTGCGGCGATTGCGGTCGAGCTCTGGGAGATGCCGGTCGCTGCATACGGCAGCTTCGTCGCCGGCATTGCCGCGCCGCTCGGCATCGGCACGCTGACGCTCGCGGACGGCGCGCAGGTGCAGGGCTTCCTGTGCGAAAGCGCGGCGCTCGACGGCGCCGTGGACATCACGCAGTTCGGCGGCTGGCGCGCGTATCGCACCAACGGCAGCGCCGACGGCATGCCGCGATGAATGCCCGGTCGCGTGCGACCGGCATCCAACCCGCATCCAACCCGATACGGAGATTCACCATGTCAATCACCCGCAATCCGACCGACTGGCTCGTCGTGCGCCGCGAGCTGTCGACCCGCGGCAAGTGGACGCTCGGCATCGCGTCCTTCCTGCTGCCGCTCGCCGTCTGGTGCATGCTCAGCTACGTGCCGTTCGTGTGGCACCCGCAGGTACGCATCACGAACCCCGGCAGCGTCGACTATTTCCAGCCCGGCATGCAGGTCGACCGCGACGTGTTCGACGACGAGCTGACGCATGCGCGTGCGACCCATGCGGCCGTACCCGAAGGCGAGCGCGCGAACCCCGTCTACCTGCCCGCACCGCACCAGGTGCTGCGCGCGTTCTACACGGCGTTCACGACGCCGCCGGCCTCGCGCGACGGCGTGTGGCTGCACGAAAGCCTGTGGCACAGCATCCGGATCATCTTCTGGGGCTTCGTGATTTCGTCGGCGATCGGCGTGCCGATCGGCATCGTGTGCGGCACGTTCAGCGCACTTGCGCGGCTGCAGGAGCCGTTCTTCGAGTTCTTCCGCTATCTGCCCGCGCCCGCGTTCGGCGCGCTGATGGTCGCGGTCCTCGGCATCTACGACGCGCCGAAGATCGCGATCATCGTGATCGGCACGTTCTTCCAGCAGGTGCTGATCGTCGCGAACACCACGCGCAAGCTCGAGTACGGGCTGTTCGAGGCGGCGCTGACGCTCGGCACGAAGAAGCCGGGGCTGATCGCGCACGTCGTCATCCCCGGCATCCTGCCCGACCTGTATCGCGACCAGCGGATCCTGCTCGGCTGGGCGTGGACCTACCTGATCGTCGCCGAGCTGGTCGGCACCAGTTCGGGCATCACGTGGTACATCAGCCAGCAGGCGCGCTACCAGCATTTCGACAACGTGTATGCCGCGATCCTGATGATCGGGATCATCGGCCTCGGGACCGACATCGTGCTCGCGCTGCTCGGCCGCCGGCTGTTTCCATGGGACCGCACGCTGAAGGCGTGACGACTGACGACGATGACCCATCGCATCCTTTCCGACGAGACGATCATGCAGAATCCGCACATCCTTCCCGACTACCTGCTGCAGTCCGACGCCGTCCGCGAGCGCTTCACGCGCCTGAAGGCGCGCGACGTCATCCTCGACGTACGCCATCTCGGCAAACGCTTCCGGTCGCCGCAGGGCGAGGTCGTCGCGCTCGACGACATCAGCTTCCGCA